>JANHGL010000766.1:36952-53011 GCA_024611195.1 Ceyx melanurus
TCCCCCAGCACCACATCTACGCGATTCTTAAACACCTCCAGGGATGGGGACTCAACCACCTCCCTGGGCAGCCCATTTCAATGCCTAACCACCCTCTCTGTAAAGAAATTCTTCCTGATATGTAACCTAAATTTCCCTTGGCGCAACTTGAAGCCATTTCCCCTTGTCCTGTCATCTTTAACTAAGGTGAAGAGGTTGACCCCCACTTCCCTATAACTTCCCTTCAGGTAGTTGTAGAGAGCAATAAGGTTCCCCCTGAGCCTCCTCTTCTCCATACTAAACAATCACAGCTCCCTCAGCCTAAAATGCAAATGCTGTATAAAAACAAGTTAAATGTAACAGTCTGATCCTCCAGAGTGAGTTGTGAGGAGGCCGAACTGCAGACAATAAGTCAAATAATGTTAAATAACATTAATAGAGATTCAGAGGTTTTCCATTGTCCTCTATATTACAGCTTTTCAGGTGACATTACGTTAACTAGAAATGTGCTATCATGGATGGTCAGATGTCCCTCGTCAAAAGGCCTGCCCTAAGCCACGCAGAAGTCCTTCCAGAGAGGATGACCACATAAACTTAGCAATTGCTTTATGCAAATCTGTGATAGGGTAAAATATTTACATGAAAAGCAAATTCTAGTCATTTCTTAGTCATCTTTTTGCTGTTAGTGTAGTTAGCAGTGTCCATTTTGGAGCTTTTTTTTCTTCTTTCAAGCCACTGGTCCCTTCTGCTTGATCCATTCTGAAATGAGGTGAAATCTTGGCATTTTTTACCTCAGTGTCTGATGTAAAAAAAAATAGATTTGATTTTGCAAGAAGTATATAATTGCTGCATAACATATTGTTCAGGAGAAATTGCAAAACTTTTTGAATGCAGGGGCACAGCCTTTCTTTTACATTGTTAGTTTCTAACATGGAAATTATATGGGGAATTGTGTTTGGTGATCCTTAGCTAGGTACAGATCCTTTCATTTTGGGGTTATTTGCTACACCTAGGCCTGGTTGTTGAGAATTCTTAAAAGTGTTGAATCACCTTCTAGCTGCTGAGAAGCCATGGTAACTTGATGTGACGGTGTCCATTTCACTATTGACTTTAATCAACAGGTGCCATTTGGCTGGCCAGTGAATAAATGAGCCCCTTCCACTCCTAGGGGTAGCCCTTGCAAACAGTCTGTATCATGGATTCAATGAGCTAGTGGGGAATGTGGAAGAATCAAGCACTTCTGCTGTCTGATGTGAGGTTGAATAAAGGACTTTCACTTTCAGAGTTGTCAATTTGGAGCCTGTTATCACTGTGAAATTCAAGAGAATGCAATTAAAAATTCTATTGTACCTCACTCATCCAGATGCCAAAGACCTAAATACCTATCCGGCAGTCTTGCTCTTTCTCTGTTTCCTTTTCTAATCTGTACTGGTGATTAATGTAGCTAAGTTTATGACAAATGAAGCTGTTCTCCTCTTAAGATAGCTCCTGTCTCACTGATTCACTGATGTCCAGATGAATTTCAAGGGCCAAAACAGACTTTTTCCTCGCAGCCATACAGAATAATTTGTCTTGATGCTTTTGTTTCCAAGGATATTATTTTCTCCATTTGCAATTCCATGTTACACCTACTAGATTTGAGTAACTCCTACAGATGCAAGAAGGTATTCCTGCATCCTACAGATATGAAGCAAATCAGAGGAGGAGGAACAGAGGGGAAGAAAAAAATATGAGGGGCAAGAAAGAGGGTCAGAACAGCAAGGGTTGGTAGAGCAGGTCTGATTTTATTGTACTTCATGATGGGAGGTTGACAGGCCTTGCTGTCCTATAGAAACATGCTGTGTCTGCACAGGGTGCTTCCAGGTCCCTTTTCATGTATTCTTTGCAGGACCACTCACATTCCTGCTTTCTCTCATTTCCAGGGTATCTACAGCTGCATCCATGGCGTGGCCATAGAGGAACGCCAGTCAGCAATGAACTCCCCTACGGCGACTATGAACAACACCCATTCCAACATCCTCCGCCTGCTTCGGACAGCTAAGAACATGGCCAACTTGTCAGGGGTCAATGGTTCACCACAGAGTGCCCTGGACTTCATCCGCCGTGAGTCATCAGTCTACGATATCTCTGAGCACCGCCGCAGCTTCACCCACTCAGATTGCAAGTCCTACAACAACCCCCCCTGTGAGGAGAACCTCTTTAGTGACTATATTAGTGAGGTGGAAAGGACCTTTGGCAACCTCCAGCTGAAGGACAGCAATGTGTATCAAGACCACTATCACCACCATCACCGCCCCCACAGCATTGGCAGCACCAGCTCCATCGACGGGCTCTATGACTGTGACAACCCACCCTTCAACGCCCAGTCACGGTCCATTGGGAAAAAGCCATTGGACCTGGGGTTGCCTCCTGCCAAGCACAGCCAGCTGGGTGACCTTTATGGCAAATTCTCCTTCAAGAGTGACCGCTACGGGGGCAGTGGGGCCCACGATGACCTGATCCGCTCAGACGTCTCTGACATTTCCACTCACACAGTCACCTATGGCAACATCGAGGGCAATGCAGCCAAGCGGAGGAAGCAGCAGTACAAGGACAGCCTGAAGAAGCGCCCGGCCTCTGCAAAGTCCCGGCGGGAGTTTGATGAGATAGAACTGTCCTACCGCCGGCGCCCACCCCGCTCGCCTGACCACAAGCGCTACTTCAGGGACAAGGAAGGGCTACGGGACTTCTACCTGGACCAGTTTCGGGCCAAGGAGAACTCACCACATTGGGAGCATGTGGACCTGACTGATATCTACAAAGAGCGGGGAGATGAGTTTAAACGTGATACAGGAGGAGGAGGAAGTGGATCCTGCACCAACAGGGCCCACCACAAGCATGGCTCGGGTGAGTTTGGTGGAAGCAATGAGCACAAGCATGGTGTTGTGAGTGGGGTCCCAGCGCCGTGGGAGAAGAATCTGACCAACCTAGACTGGGAGGACCGGTCTGGAGCTAATTTCTGCCGCAGTTGCCCTTCTAAGATGCACAACTACACACCATCGGTGGTGGGGCAGAACTCCACCCGCCAGGCCTGCATCCGCTGTGAGGCCTGCAAGAAAGCGGGAAACCTGTATGACATAAGTGAGGACAACTCGCTCCAAGAGCTGGACCAGCCACCTGCCCCTGTGCCCGTGGCCACCAGCGCCACCTCCTCCTCCAAGTATCCTCAAAGCCCTTCCAATTCTGCCTCCAAGGTGCAGAAGAAGAACCGCAACAAGCTCCGCCGGCAGCACTCCTATGACACCTTTGTGGACCTGCAGAAGGATGACTCGGCCCTGGCCCCTCGCAGTGTCAGCCTCAAGGACAAGGGCCGCTTTTTGGAGGGAAGCCCCTATGCCCACATGTTTGAGATGCCAGCCAGTGAGACCACCTTTTCCAACAACAAGTCCTCAGTGCCCGCCACCAGCTACCACCACCACAACAACCCCGGCAGCAGTGGGGGCTACATGCTCAGCAAGTCGCTCTACCCCGACCGGGTCACACAAAACCCTTTCATCCCCACTTTTGGGGATGACCAATGCTTGCTTCATGGCAGCAAATCTTATTTCTTCAGGCAGCCTGTGGTGGCAGGGGGGCCCAAAGCCAGGCCAGACTTCCGAGCCATCGTCACCACCAACAAGCCGGTGGTCTCAGCCCTTCATGGGGCTGTGCCAGCCCGTTTCCAGAAGGACATCTGTATAGGGAACCAGTCCAACCCCTGTGTGCCTAACAACAAAAACCCCAGGGCTTTCAATGGCTCCAGCAACGGGCATGTTTATGAGAAACTCTCCAGTATTGAGTCTGACGTTTGAGTGAGAGGGGAAGAGCATGGAGAGGGACTGGGAGTGTATGTGGAGTGTGGGAGGGTGGGGTGGGATCAATCCCATTGGCTACTCTACTGAGTCGTCCTTACTTTGTGGGATACTGGAGTTCTGAGTAGTGCAGCACTGGTGACAAGTGCCACCTCTTTGGTTTCCCCTCTTCCTCCTCCTTTTTCCTACCCCTCCCCTTTTATCTCTTTTTCCATGTTCTCGCTCCTCTCATTCTCCTCCATTCCTGGCCATTGCACTTTACAGTGATGTCAGAGGTGGATATCCTTGCTCATGATTTCAGGAAGAGGAGAAAAAGGCAGGGAAGTGGAGGGCTGAGGGGGAGTGGCAGTGACTCTAGCATTTCACTTTTGCTGGCTCCTGGCAGAAAAAGGCATGTGCATCCACATGCGTGTGTGTGGCAGGAGGAGACAGCAGAAGCAATGTAATGGACATACAAGAAAATATGCTTGTTCAGGCAACTCTTCCTAAAACTGCCTAGAAGAGAGTAGTGTTTTAAGATGAGGAGAAAGTGAAGGGAAAATACCACAACTAATTTGATGATGCACTTATATGTTAGCTATACTGAGATTCTTGTTACATTATTTTGTGAAGACTATGGGGGTTTAGGGCTGAAATACATATATATTTGCGTATATGCTGAGAAATTTTATGCTAAAATTTTGAATTGTCTGCTGGGAGTTGGGGGGGTGACGGCAGAGAAGGCTTATCTGAAGGTCTGTCTAGTGGTTTCACTATGGCTATTACAGCCACTGAATCTGTGGCAGACCAGTGGGTGAAATGGAAAGGAAGTGGGGTCTGAGTTTGTGAAAGCTACCCTGGAGTCAGGGAGGCTGCTAGGAGATCTGACAGAGGATGCTGGTTTGCACTGAAATGAGAGGAGTTTGGGGAAAGGGCCACAGGGTTGATTCTTTAGCTGTGATTTTTCTCACTAGTTATGACATACTCAAAAGGTGGGAGCAGTCTAGAGTATGGGTTAGCCTATACGCGAGTGTATATGAGAATTTATACTTGAAATGTCTGTGGAGAAAGCAAAATAAACCCACAATCCCATAAGGTGTCTGGATTACAAATACTGGAACAGAGCTAAAGAGTAGGGAAAGGTGGGGACTTTTGTCACTGTCACTTCATGGGACACGAAGTCTGTTTTGACATGTCAGTTCAGTACGAAGGGCAGGGGAAAAAAGGGTTTTCATCCCTCTGCCCTCCCTACTCTTGTCCAGCAGTTTGGAGCAAACAGAATAGCATGCCCTCTACCAATGATGGCACGGTGCTGGAGAGGGGAAGGAAAAATGCCCTGAAAGGGTGCATGTGGTGGTGGTGGTGGTGCTGGCGGACTGTTTCAATGCCTCCTTGAACATGTGGAAATGGGAGGAGGATGTGTGCACCCATGGGAAATACATATGTATATTTACTATTGAATGTACAGGGGAAGTACATGGCTTGTCTTCCTGGGAAGGGGTGTGCTGGAATAAATGACAGAGAGCACAGAATTTTGTGCTGAGGGCTGAAGACAAGATCTGCAAGGCTGAGGTGCGTGTGAACATGTACGTGTGCCTCTGTGTGTGAGAGAGATACTAGCACAAGTGCAAAGCTGGAATAGCCTAGGGTTTCTTATCCCTGCAGTTGTAGTGACAGCTTTCCTGGTGCACCTAGTATCAATAAGCGTGTTTTTTTTCTTTCCATTGTATCATTTGAGATGCAAGTTAAACTAAAGGAAAGGGAGCAATGACAGGAGTGAGAATCTGAACTCTCATTTGTCTTCTTTCTCCTGAGGTGGGTGTACAGGATGACCTTTTTTGTCCTGAGCGATATTGCAAAGTCTGTCCTGCTTATCCTCGGTCTGTCCTAGTGTCTCAATGACTATGGCTCACCAGAGGAAGGATTGAGAGAGCCCTGTGCTGAGGGCATGGGGGACACTGCTGGGGACTGACTTTGTGAGCCCTGCTTTATGAGCCACTTTTCTTGGAGCTGAAAGCCACCTCTCTCACATTCCTCACCGCACCTTGTTTGATTTTATCTTATCTTTCTCTTTTTATGCCAACAGAAGGCCTTTTATTTATTTACCTATTTATTTTATTTATTTTTTAAAGGGGGGTGGGAGGAGGGTGGGATTTTCCTGTAAAGTAGGAGTGTGAGGAGAGGGTGGGCAGGGTTGGTGAGGGGAATATTTTCTTATATTTCACTGAGTAAATGACAGAGGGAAGAGGGGGAGAGTCTTTGTAGTGCCACCCCTTAGTCTTCGGGGTAAGGGAACTTCTTATTCTTTCCCTCTTCTCTCATTACAAAGACAGAAAGGAAAAGAAAAAAAAAGGAGGAAAAAAAAAAAAAGAAAGAAACCAAACAAATTAACAGAGCGATCTGCAATCCAGAACACACGGCAACTTGTCAGATGCCTCTGACAGTGGCCACAGAGAAGGCGTTCCTTTCATTTGTAAATATTTCTTTTTTATTGCGTTTTTGTATAAATTGGTGTTTCTCTTCTCGTGAATATTCAGGTTGTGGGGTGGGAGGGAGGGGAAGTTTGTTTCCGTTCTGTTTGTTTTCTACAACTTTTCAGGCTGTGTTTATGGAAGCGGTTTACGCGGGTCGAGGCCGTATGAATGAGGAAGAGAGAGAGAAAGAGAGATTGAGAGAGAGAGAAACCCATGTGTGTTGTGCTCCCCCGAGGCCCCCTGTATCACCCTGTCACCTTTATCTTCATGAACGGAAGACGCCGGAACGTCACTTCAAGCCTTGCCAGCAGGGTTTCATGTTTTGATGGGAACACCCCCAATTCTTTTTTGCATATAAACTCTCTGTACCAGCATCTCTCTGTGGAGTTTGGCCCTCAAGGCACTACGCTGTCTTGATAGTGGTGGGGTGAACCATCAAGTTGGCCGCTCAGGTTGGACCATCACTTTGACATTAAGAGACTTCTCCAATGCTACTTTGGTTTAGAAATCTTGGACCTGGGAAAGCTCGTGATAATTTCTGGTATTTCCTAAGGGCTTGGGGGGGAGCTTGACAGCTGGCGAGGGCAGCTAATCTCTTTGGCAGTTATCTCGGTACTTTTCCATCCCTCCCCACCTGGAACGAGGAAACCTGGAGGGTGGCTCTGCAGGGAAATTAAGCCGAAAACAAACCAAAAAGAAGTTAATGGAACTTTTTTCAAATATCTTCTTAAAAGGTTCTGATTTTTGTGTTCTAGGGTGAAAGTTGGTTCATATTTTCTCCAAACTGGTCTGTCCCTTGTTCCACTGATTGGCAAATGATAGTTTGCCAAAATCATTATGTAGTGTTGATACTGTTGTAGCACTGTTAACACTCTTGAGTGCTCTGCAAATATTGACTGTGCCACAAACCACTCAAATGAATGCTCTAGGGCAACCAGAAAAGAAGAACTGGAAATTATGGACTGAACCACTGGTCTAACCACAGGAGCCTGGTATTTTGCCTTCTCCCATAATAGATTAGGCCATGTATCCATCAGGTTAATCCTTTCTCCTATAAGCGATCTTTTCTGGTTGCTTTATTTTAGTTCTGACAAATCAACAAATTTGGGGACAGAGATGAAGGGGAGGGGGTGGGAGGGGGGAGGGTATAATTCATAATCCAGAGAATAAATCAATGATGTTATTAAACTCTGATAATATATTTAGAATTTTAGATTTGGTGTATTTTCATTCTAGTATCCAAGTGAGTCAAACAGGTAATGTTAGCAGCAGGTATTGTTTATAATAGAAAACGACCCATGTGCTGTGTATTACCTGTCCAGAAAAGAATGGTATTTCATACCAGAGCCTGACAAAACTCCACATCCCCTTCCTTGCTATTTTTCTCTCTCTCCTGTAGAAACATCAGTATTTTCTGGGGCAGTGGCTGGCAACATTTCCCCTCTCTGAAGGTTTCTGCACACAAGAATGCAAAGCAAAAAACATTGTGTCCTCTACAGTTTGGTGATCTCATGACTGTATGTTTGCAGCCAGCCTCCTGGGAAAGATTAGGCGCCTTTGGCAATGTTTCTGACATTTACCTTCTCGCTCTAGCCCCAGGCATGGCTCTCTTAAGAGGTGTTCTCATGAGCCATGTTCTTCTGGAGTGTTACTGGAATATATGTACTCAGCTGAAGGAGGATGTGTATGAAGGAGATAGAAGAAATAATTTTAAAATATCAGAAATGTGCCATGCACAGTGGAAAGCAGCTAGCAGGTAGAACTTGCAGCTAGCGGGTAGAACTTGCAGCCATGGATCTGTACATCATAAACTTTCTTGGAGCATTCACACCAGTTTTTTTACCATAGTGCAACGTAACACAAGCTGGTGTAGTAGCTCTTTCTCTACCATCACACCTCCCGGAGAGGGCAGTAATCAGAACTTGTTGTGTTACATCATAAGTAGGAAAGAAAAGCTGCAGTCAGGACTTGTTGTCAAATGAGACAATGAAGCACACTGGCCTCACCTCCTCAGCAAAGAAACATCCCATTCTCTCTGAAATCCAGCATGCATTGTCAGAACTCTCCAGGAAAGAACCCCAGTGGGTTCAAAATGCTCAGCAATATGCAAGTATGAACTTTGTCTGTAGGGAATTTATATTTCAATTTCCAGTGCATAGGGTGAGGAATGTTCCTTGTGATGGACTGAAGGACTTGGTGGAGGAGATAAGAGTTGCTAGGATGGGTGTCTTTGATTCTGACTTCTTCAATAATGCATGCTGACATTGAGTTCCTCACTCCAAGAAGACACTAGCATCCATCTTGAATAAAGCCCCTTTTTACCTTCAAATCAGGGTTGTTTCTCACAGCAACATTGCCAGCAAAAGAGAGAGGGGGAGACAGAGAATGAATGTGGTGGTGGTGACAGGTTAGAGCGATCAGAGATACCTCAGGGATCTTTACAGGCAAGTCTTTGCTTTAGAGCTTTCTATCAAATGTGGCATATCCTCCCACCTCCATTGCTTATCAGCAGATGGAAGCAAACCTGGGAATGCAGCCAATAATCAGACTTAGGCCTTTCACACATCCTTCGCTCCAGTCAAGCAACCTTTGATGAGCCCTTCCCATGGAGAAGGGTGGGAGGTTGCACTTCCCCACATATTTTTGGTTACCAAAAAGAAAAGAAAAAAGGGTGGTGATAAAGATAAGGAGTGCTGATGAAGGAACTTTGTGCTGACTCTCTGCACCATTGCTCTAAGGAATTACATTTCACCCTCCCTGTTTAATCCAAATTGACAAAGGGTAGAGCCCAATTATGCTGCCTCTCTATGGCATATGCCTAACTCACCACAGGAGCCCCTGGGAGCCATGTACAAGAAAGGAACTGGATTGCTGGCAACAAGTGGGGATGGACTCCAAGCCACGATCCCCATCTGCACACACTCTTTCCCATAAGTGCTTCCCTGCTGCTGAACACACCTGGCGTGTCCACCTGGAACACACCTACCATGCTGCTGGATGCTGCAGGGCACATTGAGATAGTAACTAGTGGGACCCAACTGTTGTCCCCACAAGGGCTTATTTTCAATTTGCAGCCAAATATATTTCCAAGCCATAGACCCTCGCTGCATTCACCCACCTACACTTCCCTGTGGCTCCCTTCTTCCTCTCCCCTCAAAGGCAAACTGGGGCGTTGACTGTCTCACTGGCAATATGAATACTGTTGCTTCATCTTCATCATGGGCTCTCTGGACCTCCCTGGGGCTGACTGCAGGCAGACCTGGGTGTCTGCCATTAGAACAGCAACAACAACAGTAAAACCCACTTTGCAATTGGCTTTGAGCTTTTTCTTCATCTCTTGAGCTTCCCCAAACTTCTCTCCTAGCCATGGCATTTGAGTGAATTCTGGCACCCTTCTGTTATTGCTGACAACAAAATGGACACAGCATGAATCCACTTGTGTATAGAAAAAGGCAGTGAAACTGTATCACAGAGAGTGGGACTCATGCCCACTGATACCAAGGGTACAGTTCCCTCGGTGCTGAGGTAAAGGAGGACCTCTGTGATGTGTTAGTAGTTACAGATCTCTTAACCTGCTGGCCTCCTGCAATTAAAGGTTCACAGCAAGCACTGGTATGCACTCCAACAGGTCAGAAAGAAATTCCACACTGTGGGATAGGATTACTCTGGGCAGTTGCATGTATATGAGATATACTGGGGAAGTGAAACACACATGAACAAACCTCACACAGCAGGAAGCTGTGAGGCTTGCGTGCCTGTACCTGTGCACGCACACACACACACACACACACAGTACATTGCAGTACGCTTAATAACTCTGTCCCACAATGCATTTTTGCCAAATAGGAACAATGTGATCTTTCCTAATGTTCTGCTGGTAGTTATTTAATTTATGTATTCACTTTGTGACTTTTACATCATCTGCTTTCTTGACTGCAGCATTACTGTGTAAATATGTGTGTATATATATGTACAGGAACTATCTCAAGCAATTATATTCAGGTTGGGAAAAGGGTGGGTTTTATATCTGTACAGTATTTCCTTATTAAATAATGGCATGGGGGGGGTTGGGAAAGTTAACTTCTAAATTGTGGTTTTATTGGTCTGTGGTGTTTGAAGTTGTTTCAGTGGTTGCTTTTGCTGGTTTGGAAAGTTTATCTGGATGTTATATGTGTGTGCCAAGAAAGGGTCCCCAAACGGGAGGTTTGGGATTGGTGAGGGGTGGTGGGTAGCAGAGGGTGTTAATAGTTTCCTGTAATAAAAGCTGTGTCGATTGCTAGGGACTGTTTGTGTGAGGCACAGGGCTGTTTCCTTCTCTGTGTGCTTTTTGATTTTTTTCTTTTCCCTGGTCCCCACCGTCTTCTCATTGGGATATCAGTAGAGTGCATTTGTTATTGTGAATTAGAGGAATCTCTCTGTGGACTGTCATCTCCTGACCAGTTCTTCCACCTCCCTCTTTTTGTGGCCTTTGCAATACCAGTAGAGAGGAGAGAGGGTGTAGTCTCAGACCCTCTGTGCCATTCTTGTCCACTTTACTTCCTTTCCTTTAGACTGTCTCTGTCCTTTCCCTAAGCAGAACCTAATTTGCAGGTGTTCTGATCTCTCCAGCAGCTGATTGCCTCATCTCCCTGGCCTCTCATCTACTTATTTCCCATCTTACTCACACTGAGTCTTCAATTTCATCTCTATGTCTCTTCCCTCAGAATTACTTGTGCTGACTGTTTGCCCACTCTGCTCCTCTTATTACTGTCTTGTTGCTTTGTTGTCTTCATCAGACTGTGCAATGTTTTGCAGAAGATGAGTGAAGGGCAGGCCTCTACTTCTCTCCTGGAAAATTCTAGTCCTGACCAGATTTTTAGAATATTATACTGGGTAGCTATTTACAGTCTTTTCTGTCACTTTCACTGAGGTGGTTTTCTATACTTGTCCACTCAAGAAATAAGAAATGATCAGTCTGGCAAATTAGCAAGAGCAGGGAAGCAGCAAAACTGTCATTTCTGAGAAAGCTAGGAGAAAAAAAACGTTTGTGTCCTTGAAGGCTAACTGCTGAGTTTGGAACAGGGGCAGATACAAATTATATCTACTCCAAGTTGACCCACATCAGAGTCAACAAAGTTTCTTTGCTTTTAGTCTGTGTGAATAAAGCAAGGCTTTGGAGAGAAGTATGCTCTCTTTCAGAAGCACAGGTCTACCTTCCTTTATTGACTAGAGGCTGTTAGCTTGTAAACACATGATGTTCTGCTGTGTTGCAAACCTGGGAGCATTTGGTCCCTTTCTATGTGACAAATCAATATAAGCTGTCACTTGGCATACGCTGCCCAGGTTTTGTGGTCTAATGTTACATCAGTAAGGGAGGAGAGTAACAGGGTGTGACATGGTGAATAAGAGGAGACATAGTCAATGTGAAAGTTGTAGGGGTTCTGTGCAGAAACCAAGACTCCTCCCTCCTTCCCTTTTGGACAATTGCATTGTTCCTTCATGAATGTCCATCAACCCACCATCCTTCACAGCCGTGGCACTGGCTGCACATCTCTGAATACACCTGGGTCTGCTGGTCACAGACTGTAAAAGGGCCAGTCAGCCTCTCTGTTTGTGCATGTGTGTTGTTACGTGCCATGGTCTCTGGAGGGTTTGAGTTGTACTGTATGAAAGCATATTGGCAGGGCAAGGAGCAATAGAAAGGTTCAGCATGACCAGAGGTTATGCAGAGCAGTTGTCTTCTCCCAGCGGTATCTAACTCTTGCTCAACCTGCCATTGCAGGCCTGCATCTCTGATTTCTGAGTGGGAAAATCTACTACAGCCACATTGAAATGGAGCTCTGTTCAAAAATGTGAGCAGGGTAGACATCCCTCTCATGTGGCTTTGCATGATCTTGGCATGGCTGTTCTAGCATGGTCCACAGTGGCCTGTGTATTTGTGAATACATGGCTGCAAATGCCTGTCAGTCTGGCAGGAGGTGTATGTTTGTGCATATGAGTGACTCCTGGCAGAACTCTAAATATGCCTGAAATTGAAAAATGCTGCTGGTCTATTTGGTGCTACTCAATGATGTGGGCAGGCGTCTCCTTGGGAGTACATCCCAGAGATTAGCTTTTGGCTAAAAGTAAGTTAACTTTCTGAGTGTCACCAGCCTCCTTGCTCTGTTTCCCTTTCTTATTCAATGTGTCATAACCATGACACACCTGCAACATTTATGGGGTGTCCAGAGCTCATGAACACTAGCTGCTAAGTCTCATGCCAGCTGGAGAAAGATTACACCTGTCCCTGAACAGACAAAAATCAGCCAAGGGGATAAGATGAAAGATTTTTTTGCTTTTTCCCTCCACTTTTCTTCCAGGCTGTGACACCAGATCCATCAACACAGGCAGCTAAACCCCTGTGAAATTCAAGGAGCTTTTAGAACAGCTACTTAGGGGTTTATATGCCTCAAAAGCCTTTTGTGGATTTTCTTGCTTTTGTGTGGGCTTCTTCCTGCAATGCATTTTGCCAGGATTCATCTCCTAGGAACTCACCATGCTTAAACACAGCTTAGAAAGGTTGCATCTGCTTGGGGATCACCATGTGTATGTTGCATGCCTGTTGCTACTTGTCTATATTTCTAGCTCATGTCTACTCATGGGGAGCAGTGGTGGGGGGTCACATTGTTATGTGTATTTATGCAGCCCTCATACATTTGTATGTATGGTGCCATTTCTATGTGTGGTCACACAGCCGGTGTATGCTTAGATGTTTTTGTGCATGTGTTTGAGCTGACAGAAAAGTGTTTGAAGCTGTATGCTGCTAAGGCCAGATGATAAGTACCTGTTTGGCAACACTGTTGTTGCTCTTGCTTACTTGGTAGGCACTGGCAAGCCTGCTTTCTTTGGACTCTGGGAATTCAACTCTGAATTGGTGACAAGTCTGGAATGCAGATTCCTCCTGGTGATGGTTTGAATACAGCATCAGAAACCCATTCCATACATTCAGTTCTGTGCTGAATCTGCTGTGCCATATTTTCAAACCATTGTGCCATACTCCTTAACTACTTCGGCCTTAACTGGTAGATGGAGCAGGAGGGTCTTTTGGGAGAGATCTGGTCAATCTGTCCCAGGACTGAAACAAGAGGCTCCCTTGCTGCCTCCTAGGGCAATGCAAGCACTGAAATTCCACTTGCAAGCAAGCACTAGCCTGTTCTTTCTTGCTCTTGAGTGACATAGACACAGCCAAAAGCTGATGCATCTCCCATTTACACTATTGGGAAGAACCTCACCATTGCCACTTAGAGCTGGGTAGGGAGCTCTAGAGGTGTTCACTTTCTTCAGAGGGGACAGTAAATATGGAGAGTGGGAGGGAGTGAACTTTCTGCAGCCATTCTCCATCCGATTAATTTCCAGGAGTCATCACTACACTGATAGCACCGGAGAGGATGACATGCAGGGAGGGCCCTATGGTGCCAATGAATGCAGCACTTTAACTGGCCAAACTGATGAACAAGTCACTGTTGTCATCTGTGAGCAGCTAGAAAAGACAATCAGGATCTGATGACAATTTGTCATGACTAGTCAGATAAGGAAGAAGCAACACTTGGGGGCTAGGGTCCTCATAATCTATACTATCTTAAGTCTGTTTAACCGTATCTTTAAGGCTGGTGTCACTGGGCCTCTTTGATGTTTGCTTTTTATTTATATATAAAAAATGTAACAGAATCATCTATGACCTCCAGTGACTCCTTCTATCAAACAATACCCATCCACCTCCTCTGTTTTTTTCTATGTTCAACCACCGTTCTTTCTTCTCCATCAAGTTGTATCCTGTGCTTTGCCAAGCTTGTCTTTTATGGAAGAGAAGATATATGTGTGTGAGTGTGTGTACACGTGTGTGTGTGTGTATTTTAAGTATTATTAGTATTATCAACATGCTATACACCTAAAAGCTCCTAGCAAGCTGGAGCCTTCAAGAGGTGCTGTAGGAAATGACCTTCCCACTAGAAAGTGGTTAGTGTGGAGGTTATCACAGAAAGCTGCTAGCTTTGGAGGCCTCTTTGCCTGTGTGGTTGTTTTTCTTATCTTTGGAGCAGGGTCTCTCTCACATGTGATCAGAAATAGAGCGAACTGCTCTTTTTAGCTTTGCATTTTCAAAAATTTTAACATGGGGAAAAAATAACTTGTTGATTAGCCGTTTCTTTCTTCTGTTTGGTTGGTTGGTTGGTTACATGGTCCTTTCAGTGAGAGCAGGGAGGTGTTTTCAGCAATACAACTTTCCAAGACCTCAGTTCTGTGCAGTTATTGTTTGTATGGTTCAGCTGTGTTTGGGGTCTTTCCTTTGTACATGTTTTTCCTGAATGGCAAGGCTTTCTTGAAATGTCTCTTTGCCAGTGACCAGAACACCATCTGTAACTGGAGGTGAGGGCTGGTATATAGAGGAGGCAGCAGCCTTTCAGGAAGTAGCTTTTCACCGACTTCCCTGTGGAGTCACAGAAAGCAAACTATTTAACTGTTGCACAGGTGGGTTTTTGGGTTGGCTTTTTATGGTTGGGTTTTTTCGTACTCCCTCTCTTTTCCTTATTTATTTTCCTTTTTTTTTTCCCTTAAAAAAAGAAAAAAAAAAGAAAAAAGAAACAGCTTCTCCAGTGAGCTTTGGCCATTGCCCCAAAGGCTGTTGCAAGGTGGGTAGCAGTAGGGGAAGGTGTCTGTCTGATCCCTGTGTTCTGTCCTCCTGAAGCCATGAAGGATTGCCTGGGTGAGGAGGGAGAAATGCCCTTTTTGGTAGTTTCCATGGCCATACCTAGGACAAGGACCCTGTGGCTGCTGAGGCTGACCCAAAGAGAACAGTCAGACACAGGAGATCATTCTCTGGCTTGTGTGGGTCAGGCTGAAGGGCAAGAAGGGGAAGGTGGTGGTCACATACCCTTACTCAGTCCTTTACATGCCAAAGCAGGAGTGGGGCATGTAAGTCTGCAACAGGGACAAATCAATGACCCTAAATGGGTCAGAGGAGTTTGACCTCGCCTCTCCTGAGCTATTTACAAGTGAGCAGGGCTGACCCTCGACTTGGACAATGTCATTCAAGGATGAGCACAATCTCACGGACCATGATGGAGGGGTTAAGGGTGGTGCATGGGTATTTGGCCAGCTCTCAATGTTGTGACAACCTAAGGGAAAGCCCAGTACCTTCATTCTTTGGCACTTGGAAGTGGCTGAGAGCAGTAGTGGAGGAGTGTCAAGTCTACTAGGGTTGGGGCAGGTAGTGTGTCTAAAACTGGCACAGGTCACTTTCAGCTGTATTTGCTTTCTAACTAATGTAAATTTACTTTGGAGAGCACATTTGATGAGCTCAGTCTATCAACCAAAAGAAAAAGAAATACTCACCTCTAGTGTAAGTCTTCTACTGCCCAACACTGCTACCTCCTCTTCTCTTGAGCTGTTGGTATCTTTTGGTGACCTGGCCACCCATCAGGCTGTTACATACAGCAGATATATCCTATCTGCTTCTGAGACCATCTTTGCCTAAATTTAGTCTTCTCCTCATCCCCTTTATGCACACACATGCGTGCTCACATACATACATCCACCTCCAGCCACTCCACTGGTGAAAATCAGAGCCACAGAGACATGAGTGCCAAATGACTTTTAATTTCTCAAGTAAATGGTAAAAAAGTTTTGTTCCTTTTCTTTTTTTCTTTTTTTTTTTTTTAACATATGCAAATGTAAAAGGGAACCGACAGCGAATTGGTGGTGGCGAGAGGAAATGGGATGTTTTGTAACCCTAGCTGCAGTAAAAAAAAAAAAAAGAAATAAAAATACATTAAAAATATATT
>JANHGL010000766.1:53111-74005 GCA_024611195.1 Ceyx melanurus
TTAAAAATATATTAAAAAAAAAGAAAAAAGAAAAAAAAACTTGAACTATTTTGGAAATATTGTGAATAATTTTTTGATATAAAAAATAATTTTTATGTAGCATGAAAACCACCAAAATAAAATGATCAAGAATAAAAGTTGTGCAGAGGGTGTTTTTGTGTAGTTGTTGAGGGAAAAGAAGGAATAGAAGCAGTAGTCTATGAGAAAGGGATGCTACTGCCATGGCTTTTACTGTGAGAGTCACAATACATGATGGTTTTCTTCAATCTTGGTAAATGAAGTCTTGTGATTATGTAGAAAAAAAAAAAGAAAAAAAACACTACTCATATTTTATGTGATAAGAGGTTCTTATCTCTGATTACTGTGGAGAATATCTTGAAAATAAGAACAGAATAAATCCCAAAGACTTAAAAAAACAAAAATCAAATTGAAAATGGGCACGAATTGCTTTTGATTGTTCACAGTGATCATTAATTTTTTCTGCTTGACTTATTATTTTTTAGAAGTAGTTGCAGTACTGGGGAGGCAGATCTGAAGGAGGTAAGACATTAATGAAAGGCTGACAAAATTTGGCTTTTGTTATATGAGGCGCAGGGGTTAAACCAGGGTCTCTTTGCATTTCTTCCTGATTAAGGGAACAAAGTAGTGTCCTTTTTGAGGATATATTGGCACCTCTCTTCATTCTGAAAAAAAAAAAAAAAGAAAAAAAAGGAAAAAAAGGAAAAACTAATACAATTAACAGGTTTCTTAAAGGAAGCAGACTGTGTCTTCCAATTCCAGTCTAAACTGTATATAATCTCAGCCTTCCAGTCCCACTTAGAAATTATGGTGGTAATTCTGTGCTCCCTGAAGGAAGAGGGGCGTCAGTGCTCTTTGCCTTCTTTGGAGGCTCTGGAGCTAGGGGCTGGAGCACTACATTGCCTTTGAGGAGGTAGTAGCACCCATCCTACCCTGGATCAGGGTGTTGCTCCTTTGAATTATCAGAGGACAGAAGATACTGGTTTCTGGACTATCCCAGGGGAATTGGTAGGTTGCGCTGCCCATTCTGTCTTGAAAATATTCCTTGTACCTGAGTGATTTAGAGATCTCCTGAATATGAATTTCATCTTCCTCACGGTTTCATCTCCCATGCAATCATTGAAACGATGCTCCATCAGCTAGCAGGGGACCATCTCTGTTGCTCCTGTCCTTGGTGATATCTTCTACATCATAAGCTGAAAGAAAGGAGGCAGCACACCATGTTATTAAAATATGGGTTCAGCACTGACCGAGAGGAAAGAAAATCAGTAAAGACTCAATATCAGCCTAGATGAATACACTGTCAATGTGAAGATAGAGAACTCTGCGTCAAAATCTTGTCTTCTGTACAAGTCAAGAAAGACTTGGGTGAAGTGAAAAGGGAAGACCTGGAGGCAGTGGTAGTATAGACCAGCTTCACTGGTAGGTTCTTGAACTCTGAGCCCCAGGTATGGATGTGAAGGGGGATCCATGGAACATTACCTCTTGATGGAGGAATGAGAGGGAGAGTCCTTTTAACATAAGAGAAACAAAATCCTGAAGCAACTTCTTGGCTTATCTAGTGAGTTATCCTGTGTTTACCTGTTGTCAATCCTTATTCCATGCACTTTGTGGTTTTGCTTCTTGACTCTTACAGGGAAGAAGAGAGAGACTTTCCTCTGACTGGTGAAATTTTGTCATTATTAATCTAGGTTGTTCCTCCAGTATCTGGCTATTTGCCCTTCTTCCCACTTGTCTCCAAGACCATCCTTTTGACATCAAACCTTTCTAGCATGATTGTCCTGCTGTAAGGAATGCTATCACTTTGTGACCTCCTTTCTTTCCATGTTAAGAAAAGGGGTGCTTGCTTCCTTATGAGAGGATGCTGGCACTGATCTGTGTCCTTCAGTGAACCACAAGGGCTGATAAGTCATTCCACACAGCTTAGGGGTATTGCTTATCTCACTTTCCTCCAGTGACTTGGATATTCCAGCTGCCTTTGTTACAAAGAACACAGTATCTTACATCTATGACCATTGTGGACTAGCTCTATGTTTGTGTTATCAGCTGGCATTGCTCCCTCAAAGGCAATATGGAGAATCACAAGGAGCTTCTTATCTGTAGCCTGGACAATCACTGTGACTGGTGCTCTACCAGCAGCCTCCTATTAATATTCATCCCCTCAGCAGAGTCAAGGATCAAGACAGTAGCATCAGGGAAGGGTAGGGAAAAGGAAATCGGGGAGAGGGTGATGTGTGGGTGACCATACTTTTCTAATGCATGGGGTGTACTTACCAGCCAAAGAATGTGGCATGGAGCAAGAGCGGCACATTGACTTTATGACCCCCAGTCTTCTTGTCTCCATCTGAGAGGTGGTCTGTCTTTCTCTTCCCTGGGCAGAAGATGCCCCATGGAGGATATGAAGCAGGGGACAGGTCAAAAAACTGAGCACCTGACAGTACCTCAGCTTCCTTGCTGCAAATACATGGTACACATCAAAGCCCAGGCTGCTGACTTGATAGCACAAATGGTGCAGGCAAGGAGAAGGCATGATGAAAACCTCAGCTCTGAAAGCTTTGTCTCTCTTTGGGAAGTGTCTGCAGAGGAATTAGCACAGTGGAGATGAACAGAGCTAAAATCAGAAACTTGGCAAGTGCTTTGAAAATTCAGATTTCCAAGAATAATGTCTCTGAGTCTGAACCATGGGTTTGGCCATGGATTATGCTAGCTTGAAGTTCAGTCAGGGGACATTTTTCAGCTCCAGCCTCCATTCTCACTCACCTTTCTTTCCTGCAGTAAAGCAGCAGGCTTATCTCTTCCCTTAGACCCAGAAAGCCTGATGGTGAAGTGAACAGCTTAGTATGTTGCCTGCCTCTGCACTTCACTTCTCAGATCTCAGGTCTTCCAAGGCAGATATTCAACCAGACCAGTGGGGGAGCAGAAGTCCTGCTAGTACATGTGTACATCAAGAGCAGGAGTCTGAAGTTTTTAAGCACACAAGCCCTAGATGCTCTTCTTGAAATACTTCTGTGTCTGTTAATGTGAGCTCTTCTGGGTTTTTTTGCCCTCACAAATGATTTATGTGGTCCATCAGAAAGCCAAGATTCTGTCAGTGAGGAAGAGCTATTCATTGTGGCTTTTCAACATTTGAACAAGGGACTAGGATTCTAGTTATAGAAAGGCATCTGCAAAGATGCATATCCCAAACCTGGGGGATATTAGCTGACATTCTTCACTTCTCTGAGTAAACGATTTCAAGGGTTCTCTGGCCTACCCATGTAGGGATTTTTCCAAGTGATAAATGCACTTCCACTCTGGCTCTGGTGGCCCTTTTCTGCACCTAGACTCTTCTTTTTCAGCTCGGGAGTCAAACGATGTGCTGGGATGAAGGTGAATTCATCCCATTTGGGACCTAAGAGCTAGTTATAATGAACCACTTCTCCTAGCTTTGTAGCTTCATATTCCTTAGGACTGACTTTTCAGATGTTTTCATTCCTCCCCAAGCCACTCCAAAGGTCTCTCAGTGCTTTGGTGACAGTCTAGTTTGCTGTCTCTGCTGACCTTCCCCTTCTTTATATGCAGAGAGTAAGGGCTTCATGGCCAATATTTTATCTGAGGCTTTAGATGAAAATTGGAAAAGCATGACATTTTGGACCTATCTCTGTGGCTCTCTGATTAGTTGCCCTTGCTGAGGAGGCAAGAGACCATGGCTTGCCAGTCACACGGCTAAGCTGTGGTTAAGTGATCACCCTTTGTCTGCAGGTTTCTGCTGCACTGTTAGCAGAGGGCACATGCACTGGAATGTTAAGTGACTTACACCATGTGCTTGCCACTCTTTCAAGACTGGTACATAGACTTGCATCTAAGCAAAAATAAAAAAAGTTTTCTCCTTGTCTATTTCCCCTGCTCCCAAAGGAAAATTTCCTGAAAAAGGGGAAAGGGAAGGTCCTTCCCTCACTGGAGATTCAGACTGCTGTTGTTCCAGAGCATTGTTTTGCAGAGATAGAATGAAACAGATTGTTGATTGGTGCCCAGACTCAGACTCTGGGTGTGCTTCTAATTTATTTATTTATTTTATTTTTTCCTGATGGAATAGCATAACTTCTGCTAAAAAGGGCAGGGACACTTTCTATGCTACCTTGGTCTCAAGGGATGAGCCATGAGCCCAGAGTCTCAGGCTTTTGGAGACTGTATATCTCTAGTCAAGTCACCCTACTACACATCCTGGAGAGCTGGGGGTGCCTGGGGCCAGCAGCACTAATTGCTGGGAAGAAATGATTAGTTAATGCTTGTGCCATGTATGCATGAAGTAGGGAAGGAATTTTAGAAGCACTTGGGAGATGTATCAAAACAAACCCCAACTCATTGATAGCCAATACTGCTTAGCTTCTTAAGTGCTTTTAGAAATCTCCACTACAAAAGTTGAGAACATTTATTCTGGTTTTTTTGGGGTTTTTTAAAATTCTTTATGAAGGACCTGGAGCATTTAATAGTGAGGTACAGTAGATGAGCTCTCCTGAGGCTAAAATACTGTGATAGTAATCTCAACTAACAACTACTCCTGCAGGAAACCTGGGTGGAGCTGAGGATATGAAGCTGCTTTCAGAGGGTGCAGGAGCACCTGCCACAGAAGAAGTAGGTAGTTCACTGGGAAGAATTTAATCAGAAAGGTACACTTGAGGCTGCACATTGAATACAAGCAATGATTGGTAGCTTCAGGAGTGATTTTTTTGTTGGTCAAAATGACTCCATCTCTCCTAACAACAACACTGTTTCTGTGGAGTTGGATAGTATCAGTATCAGTCATTAATCTGAGAAGCAGCAAGTGAAGTGAAATGCTTTGCCAGCAGAGTGAAACCCTGACATAAAATTGATCAAAAACATTTAGGTATTGTTTTCAAACAAGATTTGTCCATTCAATGCTTCACACTGCCACAGTCCTTACTTCAAAGAGTGCACTTTTGATGCTAAACTGAAATACATTAATATCAGCATTTACATTAACAAGTAAATTGACAGATGCCATAGTTTACATATATTATGCAAATATCCTGAAATCTTGCATGAATTTGCGTCTAATTTTCTTGATATTAAATGAGATGTATGCTATATAGGGGAAATAATTGAAGCATCCAGTCATATGATAAGCTAAGTGACTTGATGTAGCTTGTTGTATGAACTATGATAAAGAAAAGGGACAGAGGAAAATGACATCTGATTTTTTCACATGCAAAAAAAATATTGTGTTCATGATTGCTGTTTGGAGAAAGCAATGCAGGACTCTCTCTGGGATGTGGTCAGAAGTAGTGCAGGAATCTTGTGGTAGGAGACATATTTTAGGATGTTGGGAACTCAACCTGAAGGGTCACTTAGGGTCTGTTGGGGTTTTTTGTGACTTGAGAAATGTTCCCCTCTTTGCAGAGTTGTACAAACATCACCCAATTTATCTCCCTCCACCTAGTAAGGCGACAAGAATTTCCTCCACAGGCAAGGGGACATTGAGAAGGTAAGTCTGTGATCCATACAGAGCAGGCTACCAGACCCCAGACATGCCTGTCACAATTTCAGTACCTGGCAGGATGCCTTCTTCTTCCCCCTCTGGAGGTCATGGAGAGATAACAGGTATTTGCAAAGCTGTGACGAGGTTAATCAGCTTCTGCTTCAGGTTAGTTTGGTGAGAACTCTTGGTATTCCAACAATGATCTGGTTTTTCAGCTTCATTTCATTTTTCCCATTTGCAAATCCTTGAGGATGTTGTATCTCACCCCAGCCTTAGTCAAAGGGAACTCAAACCACAAATGATGGTAGTTTTCACTGTATTTTTAATTAGCTCTACTTTTACAGGTAACATGAGGAAGTGCATGTATGGGCCTTATCCAGAGAGGTGCTGGGCTATAAAGGGGACAGGGTCTTTCAGAATGAGTGCAGTGCATGGGGCTCAGCCTCTGCTGCCACCCTGACCTGACTTCTCTGAGCTGATCAGAGAGGCATACAATTAATTTCCCTCCCTTGGAAACCTGAACATCAAGGTCTTTGAGTACTCCTCACAAGTAGTTTTGAGCATCCCTCTGCTGCATTTTGTCAGGCTGCTACAAGCTTTCAGCTTTTACAAGGAGGTTGTCAAAACATTGTCTAGAAAATCATTTCCTTTTTCCACCAGTGTGCAGGAACATCTCAAGCTGTAACATCAGAAAGGCTTCATCAAGAACCTCTTTGTATTGTGAAAAGTGTTCATCCAACTTGGCATCGCTTGATGAAGTTTGTCCAAGACATCCTGGACAAACTAGTAACTGAATTTCCTGACCAGCTTCTTCTTGGGCTTTGCTACCAAACTTTGCAGGATGCTTTGAAGGGTAAACAAACACATAACTGGACAGAGGATGACGTAGCTTCCTTTTGTCTTCAAACGTCTAGGATGATAAACCCAGTTTTTCTAGGGTTACAGTTCATCTTATCCAAGTTCCAGCCTCACAATTACTAAAAAATTTTAGCTCTCACATACCAATGCCCCTTCAAAGTAAGCATACTTCTGCTTACAGAGTCACTGCCACTCTTCAAATATTCAAGGGTTCCTTCAATTTAATTTACTTTCTCCAGGGAGGAGTGTTTCAAAAAGAAATTACTAATGGAAAAAGTAGAGCTTACATGACTTGCAGCAAATAGCAACTTGAGTTCTCAAGAATACACGTGTTGAACATGTAAATTTTATTCATTTGCATTTCAAGGGCACATGTGACATACAACACCACTTTCTTATCCAGTAATATTATCTAAACTTAATGGTTAACGTCAAGTTTTTATTAACATTTACAAGTGCATTGGGGGATTAATTTGTTTACTTGCATTATGCAAAACTGATTTAAGATCATGGTTTGCATTTACACACATTTACATAGTGTTTCCTGATTAATACATTATAATACACGCAAATCATGTGTAAATTGCAGACTTCCATCTGTAACATAAACTTCATTTTGTGCAATATAATATTTGACTTGTCTGGCAGAACTTCCAGCAGGTTGAGGTTTAAGTCAGCATATGGCAGGGCATCAGAGGTGGATTTTCTGTGGAGAAGTCTTTCCTTAGCACTTGTTGCTTGCTGATATCCTCCAGTTATGAAACAGAAGAAGAGGATGACAATGATAACTGGCAACAGGATGAGTTTCATGGAATGCTGTGACCCTGGGGTCAGGCTCCTGTGGACATTTGAAATTTTTCAGTGACTTTAGTCTTGGAGTGAAAAGGAGTCAATGGGAGGGAAAGGGCCAGCAACCATTAATGTCTGTCATAGACTAGTTACCTTGACACTGATCTTCATGAAGGGGCTCAGCAGTGTGAGGTGGAGACCTTCAAGGTGCTCCACTGTGCTCCCTGTAGTACCTTTGGCTGTGGTTGTTGAGGGCTGGCTTGTTGGTATGGGGAAGACCAGTGACGGGTGCAAGGGGAAGGGCAGAGTTGGCCACTGAGCATATGGTGTGGGGCTGAGATAAGGACCCAGAAAGTCAGCATCCTTGCACTGAACACAGGGGCAAGAGGACACTGTGGATAATGCCCCAGTGTAGTGTCTTCCTAAGATAAAGTGCAGTCAAACTCAGGCTTGCCTCATCTCTCTGAGGCCCTAAACCTGCTATCTTTCCTCCATCAGTCATGACCTCATTCTCTTCTTCTCTACAACTTCACTCCCCTCCGGTTCTTCTTTCTGTAAATAACTCTGATTTTGGACAAGCAGGGATCAACAGATTCTGGAGGGGGGTGGGAAAGACACTTGGTTTGGTTTTTTCCTTTCTCTCTTGAATTTTGGTGTTTGAACTTGAAAAAAAAAAAAAAAGGAAAAAAAAAAAAGATACATATATTTAAGCAAATGGATTTCCTGGAGAACTATGAAAGGAATTGATTTTTTTCCCCTTTGATTTATCTTGTTTCTCATTGGATTTGTTTTCTGGGGAAGAGGGTTTTTGTGAGAGATTTCCAGTTCAGAATTGTTTAAATGATATGGAGGGGAAAAAAAAAAAAAAGGAAAAAAAAAAGAAAAATAATCAAAAACATTAAAACCTTTGTGATGTATAAAACCTGTAAATAGTTAAAATACTTTCTCTTTTCTAACAACAAATTATTTCTGTCACTTTATATTCAAAAATAAAGAAATCTACCACAGAATATCAGGGTTAAAAAAATATCAGAACCTATAATCAGAACATTTTCTTGGCTGTCTTGGTTGTCATTTTATTTTGAACTTGGAGAATGCCTGAGAAATTTGCTGCATGTGTGAGATTTTAAAAACCTGAAAAGGAGATGAGTTGACATCAGAAATACAATGTTACTTGAGAGAGGCTCTTGCCCTGGTGTCCACTAGTAGCTGTGCATTGAGTCTACTGTCTTGAGGTGACGTGCTGTGAGTGGATGAAGGAATAGCTTCCAGAACATTTCACATTAAAGAAATACAAACACATACTGAGGCAGAGGCATGGATGTTAGACAATCTTCACAAATTGAATCTCTCCTTAGACTGCCAGGGAACTGCCTGGGGGCTGCACGCTGAAGACCACCATGGAGCTGCTGATAACATCACTAAACAGCCCGTAGGATTTTGGAGTTGTCTGTAACCCCTTCTGACAGGCCAGAAGGAGCCAAGGACTTGGGACATTGTCTTCAGGAAACAAAGTCCACATTAGGACTATAGAAGAAGACAGGGAGGCAAAGATGGTAGGTAAGTCTCCAATGATGTCAGTTCATCCTGGCACCAGCTGTTAGTCATGACCCCAAGACTACAGGGAAATTGCAGAAAGAAGTTGATCTTTGCAGATGTTACCCTGGTTCAACCAACAGAAAAGGCCAAAGAGGTTATTTATAAAGAAGTGCTAAGAAGTGGCGGGTTTGAAAACATGGAGCAATGGGTCACCTTTAATGGTGAGAGGGCAGTCATCTATTTTTAGGGGAGCTAAAAATAAAGAAAAAGGACTAGCTGAGCTAGCATCAGAGGATGCTAGACAACCTGTGGGGTGCAATTAGAAGTGTGGAACACAGCAGAAACACTCAGATGCAGCAAGCCAGATTCAGAACAGGAGAAACAGTGTTCAGCCAAGGAACCTCATAGAAGATGACAGAAATTAAACATTAGTAAATGAAGATAATTGATAAGGTGAAAAAAATTATGAGCTAGGGAAAGAAAATCCCTGTCTAGTAGTTGTAAAGATAAAGGGGATTATATATACATAAAGACATAAATATGGGCTTATTGAGAATCCTAAAAATAGAAGTATTAACTGTGAAAGGTGAGTCAATAAATAGCACAGGAGAGGCTGAAAGGCTCAATATTCAGTTTTGATATGAAACTAGAGAGACAGTGTGTAATTCAGTACTGCTGTTCATCACCAAAGGAAGTGGGACATTATCTAAAACCCAACTTGGTGCCTTTCTGAAGGGTGCAGCATGGGGTCCCAGCTCCAGGCCTCCACCATCCCGGCTCTGCATCCCTTGTGGTACATGCCCCATTCTCTTACCAGCTGTAAGCCACTGGGCTTGTTGCAGTGAAATGACTCAGCTGCTCGTGGAGATGGTCTTGTGAAAGTGGATCTTCCCAACCTCACAGTCCATCAGTGCAATAGTGACCTTAGTTAAATCAGAAGGCAAAACCCAGAGGTGAATATCCGGGTTTTGTTTTTCAGTCTCAACCCTTGTGTGAGGATGAGCTATTAAAGCAGAGGTACTCATCCATGTATTTCTTCATTCAAAGCAGCACCATTTTAATGGGGATTTTATTTTATTTAGTTATTTATATATTTTTTAAAAAAAACTTCTTGTGTGTGTGTGTGTGTGTGTTTGCTTTGTGTCGAGTCTGACAGCACCTGATGAATTTTTTATTTTAAGAAAACTGTTTTTCAGGTCTGGATCACAGTTGCATCAATCCCAACCCAAATGCAGGACATTCATCAAAACTGCCACAATTGTCTTGGCTGGAGGTGCAGGGGAAATGTGAACAGTTTGAAAGCTTCAGTTTCATGCTTCTACCCTTTCAAATCAGGAAGATTTTCAATCTCTTCAATACAGCTTGTAGTATTTCCTATTTTAAAAATTTTTCTTATTGAAATTGTTAATTGACAAGGTTTGTTTTGAAAAAAAAAAAATGTCAGCAAATTAAGTTTCAGGTTTGAAAATATTCACCTTTTGCTCAAGCTGCACTCTTAAAAACTGCTAATGGAGTAAAAACTATCCAAACAGGAAACTAAATGGAGTGTGTGAGTGAAAAGCAAAGTTAACCATTAAGAGACTGAAAACTTTTCAAACAGTAGAAAAATATTTCTTAGGAGGCTTTTATTTCTGTAAATTTCGCTTAACTAAAATCCAGCCAGAACTTTTCAAATAACTCAACTGACAGCACTTTAGATGAAGTGAATCATTTTTAAGTAACCTGGAGATACTACCAATGAATAAGATAGTGATCAAAAAAGCAGGTTCTCTCTCTGAATCTCCCTGATGCACTACAATGGGCTGGAACTGAAATGATACTGATAAGTTTTCCTCCTTAGATTTTTTTTTTTAGCACTTTCATATCAGCCACAGTCTAGTGGTCCATGACTAGCTATGAAAAAATGGGTAAAAATATGGGGGGAAATAATCACGTTATCACTATCTTTATGATACCCATGTTTGACAATTACAAGTTTATTATGTTGTTATCAGTACTCACTGATGCCTTTAGTTCTTTGAAGAGCCAAGGTTTACAGAAAAGCTTTTAAACACAGAGTATGAAGACAATGATAGAAAAAAGCTATTTACTGCTCCATCCAGAGTCTGCTACACTTGCCACGTAGAGGGGGCTGCACTTCCCTAATATCAGTTATCAAACAAGGGTCATCTCCAAGCATCCTTTCTTGGTTATGGCAGAGCAGGAGGCATTTCTCAAACAAAACCTATGCTGACCTAAAGCCAGCACCTGTGGCACAACTGTCCTTGTATGAACATTTGTCTTGGTAATTGTCCAGATGATTGGCACTTGTGTGTGTGTGATGGTGAGCATGCACGTCTGTGTGTGTGTAGGGGCTCACCTAAGCTTTAGGGGTTGAAATCTCTTCTAGATGCTTAGGTTTTTACTGCCATCTACATCCAATACAGTCAAGGGACTCCAGAGAAGGATTTACATAATCTCCAAATAGATTCCTCTTTGGCTTAAAAAAAATCTCCCATCAGAGTCCTTGCCTGGGCAGGACTCTGCTGGGAATCTAAACCTATGGACGTCTTCACTGAAAGATGGTTAAGGGTTGTCCAATGAAAGCCCATTGCTTATACTTATGTTAAGATGGTAGGGAAGATTGAGGGATAAATGTCTCACTTAGAGGTGAGTTGCACTGAATGCCAGGCCCTGAGGATAGATATTGGATTGGGAATCCCTTCTGGGACAAGTTCTCTGTTGTGGGTTAGCCAGAAATGTCAGTCACAGAGTAGGGGAGGGCTGAGTGGATGTAAAATGGGAGCAAAATGAAGTGTAATGAGCTGTACTGTCTGAGGCATCTCTTGCCAGCCTGTACTAAATGGCAGACAAATAAGCAGCCAAAGGAGGCAGAAGAAAAATGTATTTGGGAAAAAAAACCTATCCTTGGAATTAAAGGTACTTATGAGTGCAATGACTTTGCCTTTGATACATCAAGGAGATCCCTACACATCTATGCCAAAACTTGACCCTCTGCCATCCTTCAGGACTTAATTATGTACACTCTGTGTAGAACTGTCAGTGCATCTATAGCTGAGAAGGAGCTTTGCTCCTGTGCCTGCCTTGGGGGCCAGCTCTTCTTTGCTTGGTGCATCACCTCTTAGGAGTATCTCTCAAAAAACTTTGGCAAATGGACTCAACCCCCCAGGAGTGGTCAGGTTACTTGACTCTTCCCCTCAGCGTGACTGGGTGCACTGCCTTCCATCGCCATAATATTCTCAGATATTTTCAATATTAATCTCAATGTATTCAGAAATCTGGTTGCTCCATTAGAAGGCCAGTGCTAGATTCCATGTTCTACTTTACAGCGGGGCAAGGGACAAAACTGCTCTGTCATGTACCATCAATGAAGTTCAAGGAGCAGTTGAGCCTCTTTCTGTCCCAGGAGGACAAAGAAAAATTTAGCAAGCAATTAAAACATGTTAGTGCCCTCCCTAACTTCCTTCCTTGACTGACTATGAGATGGGATGGTCTTCATTATTTTCAAGTTAAGAAGGTTTATTGAGGACAAGTAATTGCTGTTGTAACTTGCATAGAACAAACCCTTAATGGAAGAAACTACAATTCTGCGGGAAGATCAATTGGTGTAAGAAGTACTCACTGCTTTGAGTCAGGACTGAAAAAGCTGAATGAGCCTTGGCAGAAAGCTGTGATGGTGTGTTTCCCTTTCCCCCATGTTCTGACACATGAAATGTAAATAAAGCACTGTACAAGTGGAAGGCTTAGAGGTCCCCATGCATTGCTCATCAGTGTTAGCTGTACAGGAGTGTTTTCCATGTGTAAATCCTGGTGTACCATCTTCTCAGCTGGTGTAACATTAGCACAAATGCCTGCAAGATAATGAAGGACAGTGGTGCCTTGTACTCCAGTATAGTTGTATTCAGTCTGAGATTGGATCTTGACTGATTCAGTGGTCAGTGCGGCCCTAGAAAAAAATATGTTCAAAAGCATGATGTCCCATGACAATAGGATCAGAGTGACCCAGAGGGGACTCAGCTGGCTTTTTCCTGCTCTCAGAGGAAAGTTATGCTCAACATTGCATCTTCTGACTCAATTAGCTACAAGCATGTTCAAACATGATAACGTTGTGTAGTATAGAAAAGGACAGTGTGCTGGCGTAGTTCCAGATTGTATAATTAATTTCTCCTTATCAAAAAAATTCTTCCTTTAATTTTGAATTAGTATAACTGGATTTTTTAATCTTTTCCCTACTATGGCTTCAAACCACCAACTTTTTTTTTGTTCTCCTGTGACTTCTTAAATATCTTGTGGCTCCTTTATATACATGCATGCCTGCATATTTATAGTCCATTTTTTATCTTTTGTGCTGTTTCAGCAACAAAAACTGTAATTGACTTTGTTGAAATTATTGTGTGATTGTGAGATCTACTATATAGGGCTATATGCAATAATATCCTGCTAAGAAAATATAAAGGAAAGATTGCAAATCCACATATAGAAAACATCCTGAACTACCCAAATCTCCCAGAGAGGTTTGTCTGTTTATTACTGTATAGTGTGTCTTTCATCAGCTATCTGAGTGCTGCTCTTCAGTAATCAGCCACGTACTCAGCACTGCATGTTCATTTTAATATGTCTGAGCTCTGAAGATGTAATCAGCAAAATATTATTCTGTGAGACAATGCCTATTCTTAGCAGATATATTCCCTAATGAACGAGGTTAAGGAAAATGTCTGTCACAAAATTATCAAAAAGTTAATATATAGTCCTTGTTTTAGTGCCTGACTGTAGGGCTGCTGTGCAGATTTTTTAACTTGCACTGTGCCCAGGAAAACCACCTGCTGCAGCCAATTCATAAACATGGATGAACTCAGCAGCCTAGACATGACAAAGGTGCTCTACCTTGCTCAGAGCTGTGATGTGCTGTCTAGTTAATCCAGTCAACGCTGGAACTGTTTACATTAGCACATTTGTTTTGTGAGTGATAGTGTTAAACATTTCCTAGTAAAGGGAAATTTTGTTTCACTGCAAGATGATACATGACCAGAAAGCATCATTTGCTTGAGCTGTGAAGCTGCTCTCCCAAAGCTATTAGATGTGTCCTTTTGTACATCCTTTTTCCACCTCTGCTAGAAGGCTGTGATTACCCGAGTACCACTGATTGTGGAAGGTTAGTCCTTTTTAGTGATGAGTTGCACAGCCTCTGCATCTATGTCCTGTCACAGAAGATTTGAGCTTGAGACAGCAGAATAGCCGTTGACCCTTTTTCAAGCACAGTAGGTACTTGGGGTTGATACTCAGCTGACAAAGGGTATGTCCAACGGCACAGCATCTCCTGTCACCAGGAGCAGGTGGGACAGTTGTTCTGTATGGCCTTGGAGCACAGAAATAGCCTTCATGCCCAGCTTCCTTAGCATGTGGATCGCATTAAGATCACAGCCTCATGGTGATGTCATTGCTGGGGCTGGGAAAAAACAGCTTTCAGCATCTCATCCAAGCCCTGACTCCTCTTCTGTGTACATCACATTAGGAAGCAGTCTGTACCTTTTCTCTTCACCTCCCCGGTGTTTCCACTGTTCTGCCCACACCCACACAGATGGGAGGTTGCAGTGCTTGTGGCCAGGCAGGTCTCCCGAATCCCACAACTCAGTAATATGGCAATCTGAATGTGTGTTGTTCTACATGACTGGATGTCTGAGCCAATTCCTCAGTCAGCAGCACCTGTGTAACTAACATGGCATTTTGACAGCTCTCCAGCGCTTACCAGCTAAGCTGTTTCAACACCCTGTCATCATGTGTTGCCAGGTGGTTGTAAAACAAGCAAAGGTGTGCCGATACAAACAGAAGGATAAACATGAGGAGTAAAAAAGAAAGGGTGTAATTAATGACGAGTGCAGAAATTGTAGAGGTCCAGTGAAAGGAAATTCAAATTATCCAAAGCAAGAGGGAGGGGCTGCGGAGCTGTCAGAGAGTAAGCAAGGACCTTGTTCATGGAGACACCAGGAATGCTGGAGACCAAAGTGAAGGTTACAAACAGGTACATGATGAATGATCAAGAACAGGTCAAAAGACACTCCAAGACAGGCTGATACAAGAGAGGAAGTCTTAAAGGCTACATGCTTTACCTTTTTATAGATTAAAGGCAGTTATATTTCTCACTCTGCAATTAATCAGTCTCTGGGATTTGAACTTGGTGTATACATCAAATATATATAATGCACCACATTTTTTGGTAAGTCAGGCAGGTATTTATTCACAGCAAGGCTCCCGGGTAATGCCCTTAGAGAGACTTACAGCTCTTCTCCCCATTGCTCCGGCTGTCTGGAGTTCTCATTACTCAAAACACCCCTCAGAGAGGAAAATGGGAAAACAGGTTTGCATTCCTGCTCAAGGAGCACTGCAGCAGGTGCAGTGCAAAAAGACTTAGCCTGTTGACCAGTTTTATCTGCCACGTACACAAGTGAGCTAGACAATGACTCAGTTACAAAACTGAGAAGTCTATGCATGTGCATTGATGGGGGAGAGGTCTTACCTCTTCTTAATCCTGAGGAGGGGGTACAGGGAGGCCTTGAAACATTCAAGCCCTTCAACACTGCTGCTTTTGAACACAAAGAAATACCTGCATGCCTGAAAAATCTATTTTCACCAGAAAAGGCAGCACTCTAACAGGGGAGTATGAGACTCCTCAGTGACACATATTCCAGTTCCTCTTTGTTAATGTGACATTCTGTTAAGTTATTAAAAGTCTTAAAAACATATTGAACCTGTGAACAAAAATACTACTAGACATAAAGTCAGGCCAGCAAACAGAAGTGAGAAGTGAAAAAAAGGTTATCCTGATCATGCTTAGCCCTCTATTTCAAACTCTGATGATGTCATTTGTCTTTATACAAACATGTCATGGTCACTTTTGCCTCATGGTCTCATTTAGTGGTTATGACACATGTAATTCTTTCTCATTTCTCTAGCAAGTAACTGTTTGACCCTCTTTTTAAAGAGCTCTGCTGTGTCTCCTGGCACATTGTGGTGTTTGTTTTGTTTTATTTTGTTATTTGTAGCATCTTTATGTACACTTTAGTATTAATTAACTTTCAATACAGAAACTTTTTAAATGATGGTAGAGTTCTTGATAAAGAATCTCTGAAATGTTGATTCTCATAAAGTACTGCTAGATATTTTGGTCTGTGCTAAGACAGATCATTTGAACTAGGCAGGGCTTCATCTATACAGTACTCTGTCATTCATATAGATTTCTTGTTTATCCTATTTGATTCTATATTGATGGGTATGCTAGAAATTACACATAAAAGAGAAACACACAGATGAGTCACTATGTACTAGGAATGCACCCAAAGCTTCTTGGTACCAAACTCTTGTGATTTTTTTTACTTTTATATGTACACTCCTTGTTGTGCAACAGCTCACTTCATAGTAATGAAAGTAATTTTCTCCCATTTCTGTCAGTCAGAACAGTGTCTGCATCATGAACAAACAGTAATCTCCAGGAACTCCTTGGAAGCTTGGTCAATTTGTCTTTAGACTTTTTGTAGATGCTATAGTTTGATAGCCTTTTCAATAGCCCCTCCTTTCTAATCTTACACTAGCTATCATCTCAGACTGTTCATCTTGAAAAAGTGGTCTTTGGCAACTTATTTTACTTCCCCGAGGCTTTTCCTCTTGACAGTTAAGCTAACAGAAACACAGAATAGATGAAGTAGGAAGGAACCTCTGGAAGTCATCTTATTATCACCTCATTGTTCAAGCAGGATTACCTAGACTCAGTTACCCAGAAGCACAAACAGATGGCTGAGTATCTTCAAGGATGGAGACTCTACTACCTTTCTGACAAACTATGCCAGTGCACTGTCATCCTTGCAGTAAAAAAGTGTTACATGATGGTCAGAGGGAAACTCCTGTGTTCCAGCATGTGCCCATTGTCCATGGTCCAGTCTCTGAGCACCAGACGAGCCTGATTCCATCTCCTTTTCACACTCCCTTTAGGTAATTATACACATTGACAAGATGTCCCTGAGCCTTCTCTCCTCCACTGAGCAGGTCCCATCACTCTCAGCCTTTCTTCAAAGAACTGAGTTGCAGCAACCCAGCCGCAACAAAGCAAAAATAATTGTTATTATTACTGTATACATTATTTTACTTACTGGAACATCTCTTTTATGAGGAAAGGTTGAAAGCCCTGGAGCTGTTTAGCCTGGAAAGAGAAGACTGAGAGGGGATCTTATTCATGTTTACAAATATCTGAAGGGTGGGTGTCAAGTAGAAGGAGCCAGTCTCTTTTCATTGATAGGATGAGAGGTAATGGTATCAATGTGAAATAGAGGAAGCTGCACCTAAACATGAGGAAAAAATGATTCACTGTGAGAGTGACAGAGCACTGGAACAGGCTGTCCAGAGGGGTTGTGAAGTCTCCTCTGGAGTCTTACAAGGCCCACCTAAACCTGTTCCTGTGTGACCTGCCCTGGGTGTTCCTGCATTAGCAGAGGGGTTGGACTTGATGATCTCCAGGGTCCCTTCCAACTCCTACCATTCTATGATTAAATTTCTAAGATATTCAACTAATCTCATTCAGTTTTTTGTTTATGCTTTATTAAACAGTTTTTTCTTGGCAGGCAGAAGAGGAAAACAAAGTTCTGCTCATTTAAAAAAAAAAAAAAAAGAGGGAAAAATGGAGTTTTGAAAAAAAAAGTAGCAATCCTTTTGGTGGGTGTTAAAGGGAACTCTATTTCTCTGTGTAATATCCCAGGTAAAGTAGTAATGTCTTCACTGATGTGTCATTCTGTAAACTACACCCATGTGCAGTTTCCTACTACAAACTCTACTTCTCTAATTGATCTTGGTAACATAAAAAGATCAGGTTTATTTTTGCCACATGGACCCCCTTAGAGGGTATTTCAGAAAATTATTTCAATCAGAAGAAGTGCTTGGTGTAATATAGCTGTATTTGGCTTGATCTTTGTAATTTTCTTTGCCTTTTTGTTAGTTTCTTTCTGTCAATCATTAACCAGTTTGTGGTAAATTCTGGTTTCAAAACAGTTATTAAATCGTCAGCAGAGCTTTGTTCTTCAGAGACATTTTGTTAATTCCTTTTACATGTTGGTTTTTTTTCTGCTGAGAACAACATTTCTCTCCAATGCATACATGGCACAGAGTCATTGTGCCTGGGTACGGTTTTGCTGTGCTGGGATTGTTTCTGCTTTAGTGCAAGTCAGTCTAGTCACTGCTGTTTCCCTGCCCTATGTACCACAACTTTTTTAATTAGATGTGTATTTGTTCCCACAGTGTTTGCTTGTGCTTCAGACTGGGCAGTAAGCAACTAGAGCAGTTGTCAGCTAGGGCATTATAAACATTAACTTCTCAAAGTGCTGTTGTGGCTACTGCTACAAACACATCTCAGCTGAGAGGTAATGTTAAAAACAGCCAGCTCAGGCCTGGAAGTCATCTTACCCTGCACATAGAAACTGCAGCTCACTGCCAATACAAGTATTCATGGTCGTGCCAAGGTCAAGTCCCCTTCTTGAAATAACAGCTATTTGTGAGCATTAATTATATCATAAATAGTCCACTTCTAAAAATACTTCAGGTTTGTATAATGTTGCTTTATTTCCCTACTACACTAATAGGATGATCAATGTTGTAATCTGCCAGCTAGTTTCTGGTAAAAACAGGGCATCATTCCCAAGTGGAATTCTTATTCAGACCAGAAAATTCTCAACTTTTGCCTTCCTGTTTGCAGCCACTGGTGAATGGCAATCCTGCTGACATGTACAAGCTTACATTAATCTCTAGATTACAGTGTTTTGCAGTGCCTGGGTATTTTTAGGCAAGGTCTCTACTGTAGGCCTCCACTGCATCTCAACCTGCCAGATTTCACCTCTGTCCATGTAGTTCCACAAGTTACCTCTATGATACAAGGAGAATTTAACCTCTGCTACCACCTAAACACCACATGGCCACTCACCTACTGCTTACCCCAGTCCTCTCCTATGGGATGGGAAAGAGAATCAGGAGGAAGAAAAAGGCAAGACCCCAGGGGTTGAGATAAAAACAGTTTAATAAAGCAATATAAAGTGAGAAGAAAGCAACAGTAATAATGATAATACTAATGAAATAATATACAAAGCAAGGGGTAGAAGCTGTGAGGCTCTAGCAGTACCAGAAATACTGTTTTCCCTGCTCCAGCCGCAAGATAAAGCCACACACTAGAACAAGTTAAAAACAAGTGCCCTTGCCTTGGGCCAGCCCTCCCATTATGTATCAGACAAGACATCAGAATGTTATCAAATATCCCATTGGCTGGTTCGATTGTTTATCCTGGCTGGGGCCCCTCCCCATTGCTTGGCCCAGAAGCTGCTTGTGATAATTAACTCTAACAGAACTTAAGACAAAGCCCAACTCCTTCCTCGCCTTGCTTATTACATGACCTTCCCAGCTTCCAAGCCCTTCAGCATCTCTGTGGACCTATATTCCCCCACGGTGAGTGTCCCTCCCCATTCTGAAACTCCTCAGGGTGGTTTGTAGGCTGTAGCCTCTGCAGTGGGCTGCAGGACTCAGAGATGGAGAAAGCAGGATCTAATTATTTGCTTGCACAAAAAGCTGCTATAGCTGTGACATGACATAGATCTCCTCTGCTGCTAGATTTTAAAGGCACAAAGCATTAAGTAAGGGCAGCTCTGCTGTCTGCAGGTTTGTACACTGCAGTGGTGTAGACAAATTTGGGACGTGGCTGCTGTGCTTAGTGCTATCAGCAGCAGTGTGAGTGGTGCCAGAAACTTGGAGCACCAGGGCAGCTGATCCTAAATAAGGGGAGGGGTGTGAAAACAAATGCAGCCTCTGAAGGACCAAGTCCCTAGGTGACCTACCTCACATTGCTGCATACCCTGGCATGTGGGAACACTGGTTCAGTGCTGATTAAGGTGGTGCAGAGCTGCAGATGCTCTTATTCAGGTTGGACTGATTGCAGGAACATAAAACTGTGTAGATTTGAGGTACTTCTCAGACCAGCGTTGCCCCATCCCTGCACAGCAGCTTGGTCCTGTTGAGCACATCAGTGCTGTTTGCAGGATGAAGGAGCTCCTGCTGTGCTGAATACAGAAAACCAGACACCAATTAAAAGCAAAACAAAACAAAACAAAACCCAACAAAAAATACTTGCACAAAAATATAAAGAAAAAACCACTCAAACAAAACAAAACAAAAAAAACCCCCAGCCATCTCAAAGGTTAAAAAAACAGAAGTTTATGGTCTCTTGGCAGGATAAGGAATGCTGACAGGGTAGAGGTTGAAAATGTGAGGCAGTATGAGACATCTGTGGAGGGGCTGAACAGTGAAAAGGATACAATGGACAGACAGGTGGGCTTCAGAAGTTCTTACTTGGACTCTACAATTCTGGGGCTTCTCTAACCCCTCCACTGTGCTGCCACCAATGATTTTCTTCTGCAGAACTTGTTCTGTCTCTCTCTGTTGATAATCTTCTCTGAACAAAGAGCTTTTGAGGATGGACATCCTCTTGGTCACTGACAACCATGCTTTACAGGCAAGACTCAGTGGCATTTGCAGCCCTCTCTTAGTCATGCATTTGGAGACCTAGCCTTTAATTCACCTGTTATCTGTGGTCCTGCTATAGACTGACCACACAGCAGTAGGTATGGGGAAAATTGTCCAGGGTCTAAGCTGCAGGGGAGCTATGAAAGGCAGGGCCATATCATAGGCCCTAGCCTCCTGCATTCTGCATCACCTAAAGTTTTCTGTATGGTCTTCTCCCTGAGTCCCAGACACAGTTTTCTTCATTCTCTGGAGGCTGAGTAGGGTGACAGCCCAAAGGTAAAGAGCTACAGCACACAGACTTCTGTCACAACCGCTTCAAGCAGCCTGTAAGGCTTCTTCCTTAAAATAAAAGTATTTATTCCAAAGGAGTTCTGTGTTTTAGATTGTGGGGGTTTTTTTGTTTGTTTTTCTTTTTCTTTTTCATTCCTCAACACTGTTCAGCTACAAAGGCTGATCCCTTGTTAGGCAGGAGCAGCCCAGCTTGATGGATGCTATGCTGAAGGCAACCACTCGATAGAAGGGAGTGCAGCCTGGTATTCACATGGCCCACAAATGTGAGGGAAACTGGGACAGCAAGTCACAGCAGGAGCCTTGGGGGTGTTGGTGGATGAGAAGCTGGACATGAGCCAGCAGTGTGCAATTGCAGCCAAGAAGGCCAATTGTATCC
>JANHGL010000768.1:16493-28181 GCA_024611195.1 Ceyx melanurus
CCTGGGCACCCTGTGCCAGTGGCCACCCCTCTGCTGGGAAACAACTTCTGCCTCAGTTCTCATCTCCATCCACTCCTTGCTCATTTCAACCAGTGCCCCTTGGACTTGTACAATGCACAGTATCTTGTATGATGTGTTGGCTTAGCAGGGTTTGCTGCTGTGTCTTTGCTTACCAGGGAACCCTGCTCCCCTTCCCTCAGCATTTCATTTATTTACAGATCAGAGTCTTTAAAAATACCCTTCAGTCAAATGGATCATTTCACTCGAGATGAGCTTTAAAGTATCTGCAGGCTGTCAATAGCACTGTGTGCATTGAATGAGATTTGATGCCACAGATAAATGGACTCGGGGTCTCCCGTAAGTATCTGTCTCTCATTTGTCACAGCTGAAATGGATCCTGTGAAATAAATGGCTCTGTTAACTTTCCATGTTTGTTGGTGTGCAATCCACCTCTGGCCCGGGCTGGGGAAGATTAACTGATTTTTCTTATCGATGTTTCCCATTTGTTCATTTGTTGAGTTTGAGTTCCTGTGCGTGGTTGTGCTGAACACTAAAAACATTGATTTTTAAGCTGGTCTGCTTGGAAATTCCTGGCAGAGGAAGCAGAGTTTTATGTTTGTGATTTGTACTGTACTAGCTAATTGTATCCTTCACTGTCCAGAGCCAGTGGCATAAAAAAAAGAGTTTGGTACAACTGCCGTCCACACGACTTGCAGAGCAGAACAGCTCACAAAGGCTCCGCAGCTCAAGGGGCACTTAGGGAAATTGGTCAGTTGTTGTAAATAGCTAATGCAGAGAAGATTTCTCCTCATGCACACAACCCACTCACCGAGGCAAACCAACAAATGCTGGGTTATGTGGATAAATGCTGGATATGTGGATTACTGGGAGGAAATGCCTTGCTAAGGAAATTATTACAAGTGGCATGGTTATCGCTACCTTTAAGGTGCAAAGCCCCATATAGAATTTTAGTAGGGTTGCAAAGCACTATTTGCACTTATTTTAATGTGTTCTTTCACCAGAGAGACTCTTCTACCTGGAAGTCCCAGGACTTAATACATGCAGAAGTCTGCATGAGCACACAGGTACAAATTGCATAGATGGGCAGGTATTATATACTGGTTTTCAGTTGAATTAAGTGAATACTGTCTTCAAAATATAATACTTAAAAGCAGCTCAGATCGGGTTTAAACTACTTGACAGTCTTCCTTTAATCTGAACTCCATGGTGTTTTCAGCAAGAAGTATTATCCTATTTTTCAAAGGTCAAATAAATCAGTTTTAAGCTTGTGAAAAGGTTCACGTGTAACTTCTCTGAGTCTGTGAGATATTTTGGCAAAGGGAATACCAAGAATCACCATAAATCCTGCTGTGCACAAGCACCTCATTCCTGGGGTGGAGTGCATATGTGGGAGATTCCTCTACCATTCAATGAAATTTCCCCTGAAACTATTATTACAAAACATTAAAATGAGCAGAATTTTAAACCCCAGTAGGTAGTTCAACACGAGCTTTTACCAACACCCGGTTCTGGAAAAGTCAGTGCATTTCAGGAGGGGGTAGAAGATAAAGAGGCATCTTCAGCAGTGCTGGGTGGTGCCACTTCAACTCTACATCAACAAAATGTGTAGCTACAGATGAAAAATAACTCAGGAGGATGACAGCCTGTGCCTTACCACCAAACTTTCTGAGCTTTTCTATTATCATTATTTTAATGACAGTAAAAGTAAGTCAGAAATCTCTTTCATCACATTCGTAAGTATACATGCATATGCATTTGAGTATGTATATATATATATATACACATAATTATATGTAAAGCAGGCCATTGTAAAGACATGTCATTCTATAAATGACTAGACTGTGCAAGGGTATAAATGCCTTTTAAAGACCTTTTCAGCAAAAGTGCTTAAGTTATAGGCTCTCATTTCTGAATCCTGGCTGTGATGAGATCTGGCTGGGTGTCAACAGAGATGCCTTTAGAACAGTGACTATAGGATTACTTCTTGAAGCAACATGAGCTTGCTCTGCAAACAAGAGCTGTTAATGAAGAGAAACGGGGTGAGACTGCAGCTGATACAACAGCCTCTCCTCACTGCTGCAGCCCCTGAGCATGGCTCGGGAGGGATTATTTTTACCAGTGGGGTACCAGGAGGACGTGGATCTTGGCTCTGGTTGGGGTTTAGCTCTGAACAGCCTCGGGGTTGGCACTGCTTCTTTTATTGTAGTTCTCCAATTCTCTTGTTGGAAAAGTTGTGAAAGGGGGTGTGGGGGGGGTACATTTGATGTGATGAGTGAGAGTTTTGGGGAAATGTTGGTTGTTCAGTGAAAGGATTTCATCTGGACACAAGCCTCTCTGTGGGAGTTGATCCATTGACTCCAGAGAGGCACTAAGTGCCATAGGAATATAAATAAATGAAGATTATAAGCAGACACACCTGAGAGGTATCAGGCCATCTGGAGTGCAATCAGTGCTTGATGCAAGGCTCAGAGTGGATATCAGCAGTCTCCAGGGGTGCTGGCCTGTGGGTAGCTGCATCTACCACCACCTCCACCACCCCCAGGGTGGTACTGCCTTGGTTGCAGTGCCTGTGCTGGTTCAGCAAGCTCCCAGGAGCAGTCAGAGCAAGGGGGGAGACACTGTTCCCACCTGGGCCTTGGGAGGATGTGCTGTTGGGGGTGGGAGTCCTGGGTCCTGAGCATCCCTGGCTCCCCACCCAGGGTGGCAGGCAGCTGGGCACATACACCTCCAGTGGGGTGGCTCCACACCAGCATCTCTTCAAATCCCTGATTCTTCCTGTTGTTTCCAGTGACATCAAAAGGAAAAGCTGGTGAGTTCTAATGCCATCTGGGCTAAATAAAACAATAATTAAAGTCTTAGCAGTGAGGGAAACCTGCAAGTAGCCATGGGGGTGTGTGCATGTGTGTGTGTGTGTGTGTGTGTGTGTAAATGGACATCTTTATGCCTGCTTTAATTTTCCCATTTGTATATCCTCTGAAGATAAATAGAGGGTGATTTCAATTCAGTTAACAGTGGTATTTTGGTAAAACGCCCCCAGAAATCAGGAGAGGCTGATGTTATTTTAAATGGTCCTTGTCTCCATTTATACTAAGCAAGCCGAGCCTGGGGTTTGTCCAAAACAGAGCAGAGAGACCACCAAGTAGTCTCATCAGCAGAGCACTAATTGTGGCCATTTATTATAGTCACTTATCTGATAGTAGCTTCTTTATCTGTGATAGTTTTACAGGGATAAAATCCACCAGGCATTCGCACCAGTATATAAACATGTTACCTTGTGGCAGAGTGTCTGTTACTTACTGTCAACACTTGCCAGCAAAAAAAATGCCTATCTCCAGCTTATATGAAGTACTGATGAGTTTAATATGCTCCAGTGAAAGCCGCAGAATAAACAAGGCATCACAAGTGTTTGCCTTGTCTGGGCTCTTAAACAAATAAAGGTGACTGAGAAGTACAAACAACACCAGGTCGGGGTTTATCGGGGCGCTGGTGGCAGAGCCACTAATGCAAACTCCTTTTGCTGCAGGGGGAGGAGAGGTGGCTGGGGGACCCAGCACCCCATCTCAGCTCTGCCAGCTCACGCCAAGTGGTGCTTTCGTGTCTAATCACCCTGCTCAGCCCACCTTCTTCCCACAGACAGCAGCTAAATGAGGAAGAGCCAGGCTTTGGTGTAAATGCCGTGCGAGCAGGGGGAGGAAGGATCACTCAATCTCATGTGGGACTTTCACATCAAGGGAGGAAAATCACACTAACAAATGCTCATAAGTAAAAAAAAAAAGTAAATTAAACCCTGTTATTGTTTTACTGCTGTAGGCTGAACAAATTCATTTTGAATGTGACCACAATCAAACATTTGATGAACTCATGATGATGAAAAACTGAAGACTGACACTTCAATCTGTGAGTAGAGTCTTTGTTAAGGAATCTTTCCTATTAATGGAGGCACTTCAGGCCATCCATCCCCTGGCTGACAATAAATAAGGTAACGCTTGCCTTCAGTGCTGATCCTGTGACAAGTGATGGAAATACATCTCATTTTTCACAATGAAATATTGGGAACAAGCAGAGTTAGCTACCTAAGACAACTGTGTTTAATGTCAAGCACTGCATGAAATCATCAGAAAGGGAAAAATTCAGTTACAGATCAGATGTTTTGTAGAGTATCTTAATTTGGTAATTGCTCAGCCCATGAGAGCAGATTCACACAGACTTAACACCTTGCACAGAAATCGCAGGACTATTAGAGTTTGCAGAGCTGTTTGGCAAGCATGGATACCATTCCTCAGCCTCTTGGGAAGGAAACTGATGTTCAGCTTTGCAGAGTCAGCTCACCGTGCAAAATCCCACATGTACAGTATATTCTCTTGTGACAAATGTGATTTTTTCATGCAGAACTGCCCTTCCTGTAACTCAGGCCATCAGGATGGGAGCTTCCTGGTTTGGTTTCGCTGGAGAATGTGGAGCAGTTGCAGCTTCATCATCTTTCACAGTGAACAACAGGCTGAACCAAAAGCTTTCTTGTCTGCTTTCAGCGTGATTATTTCCAGTGCTGCAAACAAACAGCTGGATTGTTGGGTGACAGTGTGGCTTTCATTTGCAGCTAGAAGGCCATGCAGTCTGGAAATTGTTTGGAGGGGTAATTTCATTCTGGGTTGGTTTGGCACTGTAAGCAGAATGCCCCAGGAGCGGATGAAATGCATTGGCAGTGCAGTCCACCTGTTGGCTAAAGCCTTCTAAAAATAGATGAGTGCATGACAGATGTGGGAGAGCACTGATGGCTGGGGAGGTGATGGCAGGTCTGTCAGCAGGAGGGATGGCACGGCTTGGGAGGGTTACCCAGCCCTGCTTAGCACCGACTACAAGCCTGTCCTCTTGCACAGCTCATGATGAATTAGGGAGATTGTCATTTTGTGCAGTTGCTGGTGGCTGGGCATTTATTTTACCCAGCATTTGTCACCTAGATGCTGTGTCCCAGTGGTTCCTGAGTATGCAGTTTGTTCTGTAGTTGAGGCAAGCTATGAGCGTGCACTCTGCTGAGTACCCAGGCTCCCAAGCAAGGCATTTTCTTAAACAGCTGGAGGGCAGTGGCACCAGGGTGGCTGCATCACCAGTCCCAGGGTGTAATTCATCCTTCTGTGCAGGGACTTGTGCCAGGTCCAAGTCTGTGTGCTGCGTGGCACGGCCACCATGGAGCAGAGATGCCTGCTGGAGGAGGGCAAGCAGTCAGAAGATGAAGAGACCATTTCCATCTGCAGCTGAGGGAGCTGCATATCAGTGGAAAAAGTGGCCCAGTTTCTCCAGCCAGTAGCTCAGTAGATCCAACCCCGGATATAAAAGTCAACCTAATCTCCTTGCACAGGCAATCAAAACTCAGTGGTTAAAACTAATTACCAGTACTGTTGATGGGGCGTGAACCAGAGGAGAGCTGGCTACTTTTCCCAGGGCTGTATAGTTTCTACACTGCTAGCAGAGTAGAAAATATAAAAACAAGGTATTATTTTTGCCAGTAAATGAAACATATCTGACTCGAATTTCCTGCAGAAGACAGCAGATCCATTGAGTAAAAATGTGTCATTTTTATAGTCACTTCTGCGAGCACAACCACATTTAAGAAAGCCACAAACCTGAATGGCAATGTGATTTTACATTTAGAAAAGAGATTTAGCATGTTAAAGTACATTTTCCCTGGGCTGCAGGGGAACTGTTTCTTGCCTAGCTGTGAGTTCATAAATTATCGGGTCGAGTTCATGCACTGGAGTGTTTCGGGACAGAGCTGTTTTACAAATAATGCTGTGTGGTGGTCCTCTTTCATCGAGAGATTGATACTGCAGGGAAACAATACAGAGGAGTGGGCAACTGATTCTGAGAGAGTTAAAAATCTGTTACCACTTCAGCGGCTGTTGCTTAATCTCCTGTTTTCAGAGCTGATAACACGATCATAAAGTTCACTCCTGGCTGAACGCTGGCACAGGAGTTTCTCAATCCAGAAGTGAATTCCAGATATGAGCATTAGTGCTGTTATTAATAAAGCCTCCTCCTTTCCACGGACAGAAGTGAAAATAAATGCAGAATTTGATTTGTGATAAGAGCTGCTGGTGTCCAGCCAATATCTGACTCTGAGAAAACAACTTTGCAAAGGCATAAGTTTCAGGTATTAATTATGAGGGTACAGAAATATGCCTTTTGCACTCAAACTTTTTCAACTTTTTAATAGGAGATTTTAATATATTTTTTTTTATTATTTCTGGATGATATTGAGTTTTAATTTTTTTTTGTTATGATATTGATTTTTTTAATAGGAAATTTTTTAACAGGAGCATTTGATTGCTCTGTGATTGTCAGTACCACTGCAAACAGGCAGCATGGAGAAAAATCTGACCTGCAGCCTACTGCCATCAGTGGCATTTCCACGTAGCCTGGTCGCAGCACCTGCCTTTGCCAAGGGCTGCCCTGTAACCGTGTCTGTCATAGTAATGGCAAGAGCTGGGTTGAGATGTTTTAAAGTCAATATGGCTTTTTCCTTCAGAACAGGCCATTCTCAGGACCAGAAGAAGCAAAATTCTTTTTCAGTATAACCCTAGAAGAATAGGGAGGAACCATCATCCCTTTTGGTCCGGGAAGCTGCCACCTCTAGTGATTAGGTAGGAGGTTGCATTTAGAAGATCTGATTTCTAACGCCAGCTTTATAACGAACTGTTCTTAGTAAATCTTCCTGTATTCTGTGCTTCAGCTCCTGATGTGAAAAAATAGGTGTCGTGACTTGTGTTAAGCAATTTGTGGATCTCGGAGGGGAGAAAAAGATTTGCCTAAGTACAATGTAAACACCTCAATCTGAAGAGCTTTGAGACCCGGGTTAGTGATTACAAACAGCGTGTCTCCCAGGGCTCCTTCACTTTCAGACTCTGACACTGCAGCTAGGACAGTGTGGCAGGGATTTCACAGTTACATCAGACACTGTTTGCAACGAACTGTTTAAAAATGCTTAATGAAGACTGAGTAAAGCTGTCACAAGGTCTTAGTGCGGGAAAGGGGAGGTTGCCCTTAAGATTAATACCATGGTTTCATTACTTTTTTTTTTTGCCTTTGAGAAATGTAGCTTAATTAAAACGAAGGCTTTTAGCTTTTTAATAATTGTGCCATTTAATTTTATAACAACAGCATTTCCTAAGCTGCCTCTTGAATTCTTAATGTAAAGCCTCTCTTTGGGCAGATAGCTTCTGGTATCTATTCTCACCCGATATTCTCCCTCCCCTTCTCTAGCCTCATTACCAGACGGAACTTACAAAACCAGCTTCCTTAGGAGCATTTTGATGCTTTCACTGCCTGCCAAAATCAGGAAGTGGAAAACACACAGAAAACACTTTTCTTTTTTTTTTTATTATTATTCTTTTTATAGCAAGGTATCTGAGGAAATTTGGAACAAGGTCTTGTGTTTTCTCCTTCTTTATAGTAAAAACAGGCTTGGCCCACAGTCATGGTAACTTTTATGCATGCAAACAGTTTGAGTGAGTTAGGGCTTGATTGGATGTGATGTCATGCAGGTGATTGTGTATAAACCTCTGGGACCACAAGCAGGTGAAGCCCCCTGCATGAGGAAACTGGGTCTCAGCTGTGCTATCCTGATGTCGTGCCAGGGTGATGCTGAGAGGGACCTGAGCTCAGGTAAAATAATAATAATGCTTGTTGCTTGCAGATTGTTGTAATGTCTAGTCACAGAAGGATGGATTACAGATTTTTCAGCCTGAGTTCTGTCCCAAAAATCTGTTCAATCCCGTTTTTAATACTTGTGTGGGTGCCAGATCTGTCTTTTATTTGCTTCAGCAGCTGTTTAGTTAGATGTTATCAGCTACTTCTCCATTCAGTTGTCTTTTGCATGCTGATAAACACCACACATAAGACGGGGGAAAGAAACCTTAAGCCACAAGCTTATCCTGCATATAATAGGATGCACCTTGAAACAATTTTGATGTCTCCACTGAAATCAGCTTAGGTTAAGCCTACATAAATAGTGTCAAAGGGGAAGGCACCCGAACGCTCTGGGAGAGCACGATAAACACTCCCGATGCTTTGCAGCTGTGCTCATCATCTGTGCATTTCACAATAAAATTGTACAAAGCATCCAGACCCCCAGCTGGTTATAGTCACTGGAGATGACTTTCTCCTCCATGGCATTTTGCGCTGTTTCCCTGCTCTAATCCCTCCCCCCACCTTCAGTCCTCATCGTTTCTAACTCCATACAGCGAATCAAGAGGCTTTCTTACTCGCATCAGGCTTCAGGACTGAACTGTGTGTGTTTGAAAGTGAGGAAAAAATCTTCTCTGGGTAGAAAGGAGGTTCAATTTATGGTTATTTTTGAGTTACTGTTTGCCTGAGACTGTGACTGCACCCCCTGAAGTGGCTGAGCCTTGATTCTGAATCTTTTCTATACATGGCAGTCTATATATGTGAGTGATTGTGCTGCTTCTCCCTCTTCTCTGCCTTGAGATCTCTGATGCCCACGAGCTGAGCACAGCTATCTGCAGCATCAGGGGCTTGTTTTGTACAAGTGAATAAAGGAAGCCCAAGTAAATGGGCTCACACCTGAGTCTCCTCTCACTGACAGTATATCACTGGCACAATTCCCTTGATGAAAGTGGAATTCCTGCTGATTTACACCAAGAGCATTAACGAGAGAGGGCTCAGGTCTTAAGTGCTGGGGTTTAGCCGTATTTCTTCTGTCTTCATTCCTTCCCCAGCCATTCCCAGGAAATCTCACTTTGAGGAGATAAGTGCCTACAAGAATGTTGAAATTAATTTCAGAACAGCCTGAAATGGCTCTGCAGACAACTAGCCAGAGGAAATGCCCCAACAGGGGGATTTATTGCGCTAGCGCTCCTCTTCGCCAAGCTACAATGTCTTAATCTTTCATGATGACATGATTATGGAGCAGCCAAAGCAGAGACAGCCCGGAGAGACCAACAGCCCAGCACTTCTCAGCTTTCCTTCAGACCTGCTAATCCTTGATGTGACCCAAGCAGGGCTAACTGAGACACCCTGCAGGTTACCCCGGTCCAGCAATGCAGGGAGTGGTTTTCAGGGGGAGTAGGATGTGCCTCCTGACCTACAAACCAAGCCTGCATCTCATCTCTTTGGGGTGTCTTGGTGTCTGCTTTGGGTGTTACCAGTGCATGGCCCCACCAGTGGTTTTTTCAGGTCTTGGATCAGGAGCTTGGCAAGTTCCTGGAGCAGAGAGAGCAGAAACCCAGTGTCCAGGCCGTGAAATAACCACGCTAAATGGAAAAGTTTCTAGTTTGCAATCCTACCAGAGACTGGGAAGGGTACAGAAAGCAGAGGAGAAATGTGTCTTTTATCCCTTCACTGGGCACAGTCCCATCTTCTACAGTATCTTCAGTTTCTTTGTGTTTCCAGAGAAAGAAATCCTCGCTGACTGATAATACTAAAAGCCCTAAATGGCCTGTTTCTTGACAAACTGTGCGTTGCACCTTTGGCTTTTAGAAGCAGAATTAAACACATAATGACCTTCTCTCTGAGCTTCCAGGATTACAATAGTTTTCTCTGATTTCATCCCAATTACTTGGGTCTGGGTTGGTCTGGAGAGTCCCATCTTCTCCTGAGGTTAGATGTCAGCGTTGAGTCTGAGACACATTTCAGACAGTTTGCGTCATTGTGTAAACAGTGATAACAATATTTAATGATGATAAATCTCAATTCTACCACAAAACTATAAAACAACCCGGAGAATGAATTATGCAATTTACAGCTAGCAAAAAGGCAGCCAAAGGGAAAGCAAAGGCTATGTGCAGCACTGAGACAAATTTAGTGGTCTGAGACTATAGTGTCATTTGGGTTTTTTGTGTTTAGTAGCACTTAGCAGTCATGGTGCATAAATAATCTTTATTGCAGTGGAACCCGGGAAGGCTGCTGGCGACTTCTTGTCATTATGAGGCACAGCAAGGTGTGTCTCGGGTCTGGGGGGTTCATCTCAGTGCCCCGATGCTGGAGGGTTGCTGCTGGGTGCTTCTACCAGCCCCTGGGACGTGTGAAGATGCTGGTGCTCCTTGAAGCCACTTTCTGTTCCAGCCTAATGAAATACTGCTGTTCTCACTAACTTAATTACCCAAATGAATTGTAAGTGTACAGTCCGACGGACTCAGCAGTGGCAAGAAAGAAAAGAAAAGGAACAATAAAAGAAAATCGCACAGAGGGGAGCTACAAAAACTCAAACACTTCTATCTTATTTTTGGTTCATTTGTTTATTTTTAATATAGGAAGACCAAAAAGAGGAAGAAAAATAAGGAACAGCATCTGTAAACTATATTCCTTCCCTGTTTCTTCCTGAAATCCCATCTCATTATTTTCTTTTTACCTTTTGTTGCTGCTGTTGTTGTAATGCTACCAAAATCCATTTAGAAATGTACTATTCCTTCTTTTTTCCAGTTGAAACCTTGGGACATAGAAGTCAATGTTGTCCACAAGTTCCCCAAAATACCCATCTTGAGAACAGAAGGTAAGTTTTGGTTTGGAAAACTGAATATGATTTGTGTTTCTGCCTTCAAAAAAATCAAGAAAGCTCAAATACTAGTGGTGGTTTTACAGAATCAAATACTAGTATCAGCATCACTGGCCAGTGAACAACTCTAAGTAGAAAGTGTCTGAGCCTCCTCCAGCCCACAGTGGAAAAAAAAAAATCAATATACAAGAGTGAGGAAATGCCAAATTGCTCAAGCTCTCCATTCTTCTGGCTTCTAAGAGGATACTGTAAATTTCAGGGTAAACAACTTTTGAAATGACATTAAAAAAGTGATGTGTCACTTGCCAGTGTCCCCTTAACTATGAAAAATAACAGCAACATAGGAAAAAATGTAAATTTGCCGTCAGGCAGATCTTCCCCCACAGCATAATGCAGAATTTGATGAATAGAATGAATGAAACAACAGAGGATCCAAGCATTACACAACGGCTATAATTGTGCTAACCAGCTGTAGTCATCTGCTGCTTCCAAAAAAAGTTCAGAGCATTTTGACAGTGTCGCCTGTGCAGATTGGAAGGCTGCAGCAAAAATCTATTTCCATTTATTACATGAAAAAAAAAGAGGATCTATTCCTCAGTGTCAGATTTTTCTTGGAAGGTGCCAAGGCAGCAGAGAGAGAACAGGATTACTTACAAAGTAGAGGGAAAGAAAAAGAAAACAAACAAACCCAGAAAAAAAGAGCAGTATCTATTCAAGAGGAAGATTTTAGCTGAGAATCCGCTGCTGGATCTGGTAGCACAAAGAGCCCAGCCTGATCTGTGCCTTTTTCTGAGCGTGATGGGAGCAGCGTGCCCAGCCAGATCCCGGGAATAGCCAAACTGCAGGCTTCTTGTGCAGGGAAAGGAGGGTTTTTCCAGCAGAAAGGCCGTCACCGGACTGCTATTTTGAAACGTTACGGTGTGGCCGTCTTGGCTGTTTGAGGCAAGGCTCGGGATCAGGCATGGCCAAGCCCAGCTTTTAGCATCTGTAGACAGCATGTGGCAGAGCTGGGGCCGAGCAGCAGCTGGGCCGTGGGGAAGGCCGGCAGCGGGACAGCAGGCCTGGAACGGGACAGCAGGCCTGGAACGGGACAGCAGGCCTGGAACGGGACAGCAGGCCTGGAACGGGACAGTAGACAGCGGGCCTGGAGCAGGATAGCA
>JANHGL010000768.1:28281-54801 GCA_024611195.1 Ceyx melanurus
CCGGGACAGGAGAAGAGGAAGAAGGCCTGGAACGGGACAGGAGGGCCAGGCCTCGCCCTCTGGGCCAGGGCTGCTCTGCAGGGACGGCCCCAGAGCCCAGGAGTTTGCTGTGATGGGATCTGCTCCACAAACCAATCCAGAAGACCCACAGCCCCTGCTTCTGGAGTCTTTGTCTCTTTCCCTGTAGCGCTGCCAAGAGCCATGCTTTGAGGCTTTCTTTTCATGCTGTCTAGAGGGAGAGGATGCAGTGTATTTGGAGGATGCTGTACTCCAAGCACATGGATGTGCTCCATAGGCACAATATGCCTGGGAATGCAGATGAACCCTTTTCAGCAAAACTCACGTTAGTATGATTTTTAAATGGACTGGTTTGGGGTTTTTTTCATAAATACCTTTTTTTGATACATTCACAAGCCATGGAGCTCTAGGAATGCTTTGGTGTGCATGTTGTGCCAGTCAGACTCATTTAATTTGGAGGTGAGATGGGCAATTTCATCCAGCTTTTAGTACTTGGTTTTGTTTTTGGTCACAGATCATTTACTGAACCTGTTTTAAGTGGAATGGAGGGTGGGTTTTTTTTAAGCCAAGAGAGTTGGTTCTGGCTTGTTACAAAACAGTGGCTTTCAACAGGATCCAAATCTATCTTCAGCTTTTCTGGGTAACTCTAAATGAGTACTTTAACTTGGGGATTTCTGTGCCGAGGAAGAAGGGAAGTTAACAACTCAGCACAGGGCAGAAGTAAAACTGGCATCTGAGTGTTTCTGGTGTCCCGTGTCTCCCTTTCTGAGCTTGTGCATTAAAAAGTGGAGCTGATATAGGTCACCCTGCATGTTATGAACTGTAATCCTCTGTCTTTGCTCAGTTTTCTGCTCAGGTTCTGCACAACCCTACTGCTAGAGACAGTGGGAATGGCACCTCTGTTCACTAAGGGCTTCAGGGAGAAGACCCTTTTATTTAGAGTAGAAAAACCTGAAAGAGATTAGGGATTGTCCATTTCATTTACATAAATATTTTCATGGAAGCTGGTCAACTTAATCTCATGAGTTGAGTTAAGGTAGTAGATATTACATGCAAATAAATTCAAAGGTTTTGGAAAGGCTGCTGCAAACAAAATTGAAGGAAAAATAGATTAAAAAAATGGCTGGAGCAAACACACAGATCGTAACCTGAAATACAGCCTCAGTAAAACACTGCTAATGATAGTTCTGCTTCAAATGGGAAGCTAGATGACCTCTAGAGGTCCCTTCTACCCAAAATTTCTATGATTCTCTGAGTTATATACATTTCCTCATCATTTCTTCTTGTCATTTTACCTGTTAGTTCTCCCAGTAAAAGTCTAGAATTTAAAACTTCAGTCTCTTTTATACCAGAATATTTGAGCGGTGTCTTCTGTCACTGGGTTAGGCTATAGGCAAGCATCTGGCTTTTGCTGCTAAACAGTGTCTGGGAAGAACAGAGTCAATCAATAAAAAACTCTTTTTTCCACCATCTAGATGATCCATCAAAATGCTATATTTCAGAACTCTTCCAAATTCTCTTGGTTTTCTTCATGGTGTTGCCATGCAGAGGTGAGATGTGGTGGGTGTTCCAGTTCAAAGCCTCTCAGAGCACAAGTTGGGAGTGGAGGTGGGAAAGGTGAGGATGTGGAATGGGCAGCAGAATGACATTGCAATGTTTCAGCCCTTGGGCTGGATGCTAGAGGCCATTAGACAGGAGGACCAGTGAATAGCAAACAGCAAAGGAAAAGAACTCAGTCTGCTTAGAAATACTTACACCTACAGCACAGGATATGTAAAGGACTTGGTCATCTATCTGTTCGCAAACAATGAGCAGTATTGAAGCAACAACAAATCACTCTCCAGTGTTTATTTTCAAATACATGTTTGGACTGGGACAGCTCTGACTTAGGAAAGATCTGGGCAGAGCAGATCAGCTGGAGCTACCTCCATCTAGAGTTCTGAGCAGCATTCCTGATGTTCCTCCTCCTCCTCCATTCCCTGAGATGAAGGCTCAGACACTGTCAGCTGTGGGAAGGCGTGTGGGCTACACGAAAAGTTTGCTCTGCCGATTCCTCCATCTCGCTGCTCAGTGCAGCCGTAAATTATCCAGTTTACTGTCTAACCTGGGATGTGGAAAGATCTGAAACCTTCAGCCTTGCCCTTGTGATGAGATGCTGGGTACCCTCTGCCAGCTCCCACTGCCTTTCCAGTGAGTTGGGAGCACTCAACACCTACCAACACCGTGGCTTCCACTGCATTGTACTCTTCACCTTGCCTCTAATAAGCAGGTCTGATTTGAAGAAGAATAGAGAGAAGCTGTCTCAAAGCAAAGCTGCATGGTGGTGGCTGTAGTCTCACCAGCAGCACACAGCAGGCTGGGAGCAGGGCTGCAGCACTCCATCAGGGGTCTGGGTTGCTCTGGACGGGGCCAGGGCTGGGTGTTTTAGTTGCTTTGGTCGCTCGTGGAAGGCTCAGAAGAACCCCCTGGCCCCAGCATTCCTTGCCTGGAATTGGAATGGTTTATCTCACGCCCCAGCGGGGTCTGAAGCAGCCTGCTGCACCAAGCCCCTGCTTATCGTGGCTCTGACATGGCTTCTCTAAGCAAATGTTTAGCCCTACTTGACTCGGGATGAGTGCTGTATTGATTATTAGCTTTAAACAAACATCTGGTTTTCATTAGGAATGGTAGCAGACCAGAGAGGGGTGCTGTACTGGGCGGTGCGGTCACTTAACAACCATCAGGGCTGGCTATAAAGAAAATTTAACATATCCTGTAATTACAGTCTGCACAGCACAGGGGGATTTGGGATCTGCAGATCTGATTTCAGAACAGAAGAAAATGTTTATTGTATCTGCTACGCACATTTATTTACTCAGTAGTAGCAAGGCCTTTGAAATATTGCCTGTGCAAGAGCTTACTCCTCGCTCACGAGAAGGACTTTCTTGTTCAAGCCAGGAAACTCGAGTGAGGCTCACGGTCAGGATGGCCTGCTTAATGCTTTTACAGGCTTTGGGATTGCAGGGGTTGTTCTGAAATAGAAATAACATCTTCTCCATCACCCCACCAGCTCCAGCCAGCCCCGGCTCCCCCGGCCCCGAGGAAAAGCTGCAGCCGAGGAGGCTCCGCGGGCAGGAGGATGAGAGGGTGGGGATGTCACCCCAAGAACCAGAGGCCCCACTGGTGTGTCTGAAGAGGATGGGGGTTTTGAAGGCTGTCCCAGGGTGGTTCTTGCCCTGTCTCTACACCACTGAACCCCAAGGGGTGAATTTGCACCGGGCAGCCTCACCCGTAACCCTGTGTGAGGCATCGGTGCCCGGCTCCCAGGGACTTATCAGCCAAGGGGCCGTTTTGGGGATGATGTAATGCTGCAACTGGAGCTCCAGCTGAAGGGACGTGGTAGGTGGAGTTTCTGTGGAGCCAGACAGAGCTGGGATCCTCTCCCTTTTTCTCTTTTTCTGGCTCGTTCAGGCTGTCTCAATTAAAGCTCCGTCGAATTAATCTTGCACTCTTAATGTCAGTTGCTATTTTTCTAATTCACCTCCACACTCTTAAAGGCTGTTTCTCCAAACAAAACGGGTCTGTTCTTCAATTTCAGGCTGTCAATTTCATGGGCTGCTGATACATTTATTAGGTGTGTAATTTGCTATTTTTAGGAGGCTGCGGGGGAGCAGCACCATTTTTTTTTCCCTTCTCTTTTGCATTTATAAACCTCTTACAGTTCCCTGTCCACTGAAAATATTTTTACTATTTAAAATGTAGTATCAAAGTTTGAGTATCTTGGTCCAAATTCCTCCCTGGTGTAACTCTACTGACCTCTATTTCCCAAGGAGTGAATTTATTCTCTAATGTTCTTCTTTTTTTTTTTTATAGTTTTATTTCAGATTTTTAGTAGACATGAGCATTTCTTGGCCACTGCTGGGTGCAGGAGAGCATCCAAATGTACGGACTGATGACACGATCAGGAATGGGCCTCAGCTACAAACTTAGCTGTAGGAAACAGATTTTTTTTCAGTTAAGCTTGTCCCTTAGCCTGACTGTTCTTCCGAAATCACAACTGCCTGCACACCACACAGTGTCCTGCCAGACTTTGCTCCTTTCAAAGCAGTCACAAAGAATCTGGCAACAACTTGAAGCCGATTCCTGTGTGGTGCAGGGGGACATACCTACACCCTGGCAAGAGGGCAGCCTTTTCTTGCCTGTCTGGGGCTCTGAAACTAGAGGATCGGGGGGTTGATCATCACCTCTTGAGAGGAGAACATTTCTCCTGTGCCAGCCATGCTCAGTCTGGGAGGGTGACCACTCACCCAAGCCAGGTGAGGTGTTAGAGGCACAAGGGGCTTGTGCTATGGCTGTGTTTTGGTACGTGGAAAGCCACCAGATCAGCACCAGCACCAGCAGTGGTTAACCACTGGATGAGTGCTACATGATGCAGGGTATAACTGGGAAGGGATGGTGGTACTGGGAGAGAGAGGAGATGGTTACACTCCCCTTGACACAGGTTTTCTGGAGTGGTGGAGGGACTCTGGAGAGTCCATACATGGTTCTTCAGTGAAAGCACCCAAGGGTAGAAGATGCCTTCTGGCATTTCCTCATGTCCATATGGTTTTTGAGGCTGGCATCGGGGTGTCACAGCACTAACTCATACTGCCTGCATGGCCAGGGGCAGAGAGGATGGTGCCTTCATGGGCATCAGTAATGACACAGAAATAAACAATGTGGGAAAACAGAGCTCTAGGGCCAGACCTCCAAGCATAATTACACACCTAATTTCCTTGGGGGCCTCCCACTGAAATCAACAGGAGGTTAAATGTCAGAGCACCTAAATGCCTCTGGAGATCTGGCCCATCACTTTCTCATTATAAAATGCAAGAGATAAGCTCTCCTGTGCTGTCCACATGCCAGATGCAGTTGGACCTTGTTGCTTTCTCCTGTGTATCTGTGCACTGGAATTTCTCTGGGGTCTAATTCTCGGTCTATCCCCACCGTGTGCTGGTCTGGGCGTGTTTGAGATGGTTTGTGGTTCTGCTTCAGAAAGCACCCCAGGGCTGCTGTACTGTCTGGGCTGCTGTGCCACAGGCTCACGCTGGGCATCTCCACTGAGGGGATGGCAACCTTAGGGTGGGGAAACTCCAACTGCCACCAGGCTTGGAATGGAAATGCTCCAGAAAAGATGCTTTGTCAGGATGAGGCGGGGATGGCAGGGGCTAAACCCCTTCCTCTGCAAGGCTCTCCTTCCAAATAAACACGGAGAGTTAATTAACGGTCGCTATCTCTGCAGATTTGCTAGGTATGCTCTGCCCTGCTGCTGCTGCCTCCTCTGTGGTCCTCAAGCCCAACAGACTCCTCGGTGCAGGCTCCTCTAGAGCTCGTTACAGCTCATTGAGTGGGAGTGATGGACACCCCAGATAAGTCTGCTGAGCTGCACTGCCCCATTTATCTTACTCAGGAGGAGCTGCTGGTCCCAGCCTGCCCGTCCCGGGGCTGCACCTCTCCCTGCTCGGTGGGAGGCCTGGCCAAGAGGCCAGGAGCAGCCCTGGCTGGTGGTGGGGGATGCAGAGGGTCAATTTCCCCAGGCTGGGAAGGCAGTGAGCATGCCAGCCCTCTGGCTGAGCAGCTGAGGTGCTGTCTTGTTGGTCCCTGCTGCTGCTGCACCCATGGGTGCTCATCCCCGTGGCCACGTTCTCAGAGGGCTCGCAGATGCTGCTGGGGAGTGGGCAGGGGCTTGGGCTGGCTGCCTGGAGGAGATGTGTTGTCACCAGGAGCAAAAGGTTGCACCACAAGGCAGCTCACGGTGACAAGGGCCATCAGCACGATAGGAAAATGAAAGCAAATTGGAAATAAATGATTTGATTAAAGACTCTTTCACCATCCATGAGGGTGCTTGTTTTATATAAACAAACATCCTCAAAGGCAATGTGTGGAGCTGCTAAGTCAAACACTCAGAAGGTGGCAAAAATCATCATCTGTGTTCCTCATTTTTAATTAAGAAGGAAAAAAAATGATTGGTGGAAATTTCAGACAAAAACGTCAAAACCTCTTGACCAACAGTTGTTATTTCTTAACTGGCTGTGCTGACTACCCTGGGTTTGTGTTGTCAGAGGGGCTCCTTACTCACTTGGAGGCCAGTGTAAATCTAAAACATCTTTTATCCTGTTCTAGGAGGAGATTTCCACTCGCTCTTGCCAACTGCTGAGCTTAGGGATGTCATGGTACTTTCTGACTCCTGTCCATCCTTGGAATCAATGTCCAATCAAATCAATTGTTTGGTGGATGACATTTATTTTTGGTCAGATTTTTTTCATGTGAAAATTTCTACTGGTAAATAGCACAGGGTAACAATTTTCAGCCACATATTTTTTTTTCCACTGGTGAACATGTACTTAAGATAAATACAAAATTTCTGTAAAAGGAAATGAATTGTAGTTAAAACAAGTCTGAAAACATTGAAACATTTAATGTTGACATTTTAAACACAGCCTTTCAATAGCATTATTCAAAACCAATGCTTGTTTCAGATTTACTTTCACTTTTATTGAAACTGCTTGAGAATTACATTAAAATCTCATGAAGGAACCAAAATACAGCCTTCAACTCAAACATTTGTCCTCCAGAGTTTCAGTTTTGATAAAAAATATCCAAGTCAGAACCAATTTCAGGTCCACTTCAAGCAATCCTTCCCCTCATGCTCCTCCTCTGCCATTTGGCTTTGTCAGTCAGCTGAAAGGGCAGCTTTTGCTTCTCCTTCTGGGCAAACATTGGTGTCTTGGGGTTGGTTCAGGTTCATTATCACAAACAGCTGCTGGCCCAAGCAGCTGGGAATAACCCACTGATCCAGCCAATGGGATATTCCATCCCATCATGAGTCCTGCCCCTATATATGGGGAGGGCTGGGCCATGTGTTCTTGTTTTTAATTTGCTTCTGTGGGACTGGAGCAGGGAAAGTTGGTGTCTTGGGCACAGGTAGAGCCTTCTGTTATTTGTCTGTCCTAGGCTTTATCATTTCATGAGTAATGTTTTATTCTCTCTCTGGGGTGTTTTATTAAGTGTTCCTTATCTTATCCCCTGGGACCTCACTTGTTTTGTTTTTTTCTTCTACCTGATTCTGCTTCCCATCCTCCAGGAGTGTGTGTTTGGGAAGCAGTGGGTGAGTGGCTGTGTGGTGTTCAGATGCCAGCAGAGGTTAAACCATGGCAACTGCCTTTCAGTTATCCTCCAACTACCACCATCAACCACAAATATCTCAGTCTGATGAATTTTTGTTTGGGTTTTCCAGGACCAAGGCAGATGGAGAGTGACCCCTCTGGAGCCCAGCACCTGCAGCGGGTCCCCTTTCTGTTTCTGCTACCCTGGGACTGCTCTGGGACTTTGAAGATGAGATGGGGGGAAGACAAGAGTGCCCCCAGGTATGTCTTTACATGCTGCCAAGTTTTGAAGAGTGACTCTACTTTCTAAGAACAGTGTGGACGTAATTACATGGAAGAGTGAGAAAGTGTTTTTGCAACTTTCCTGCCTGCCTTTAGCGTGCCCAGCTGAGGGGAAGTGGCTGGGGGTTGCTATATAAGCCATATATAGCAACTTTGGGGAAGTAGGGACCTATCAGCAGTGCAATGTCACACATTAATCATGCAGAAGTGCTCTGTCCCAGCTGATGGGGCTAATCATGAGAGTAAATGAGCATCCTTGCAGGCCCAGCTACTGGCAAGGCAGATGAATTCCTCAGCTCCTGTGTTCTGATGCCAGAGCCCCTGGGGAGGGCACAGTGGTATTGCCTTAGAGAGATGCACCTGCTGGAGGGTGCCTTCAGTTGAAAAGTTCTTTTTCCAGAGCAACTCTGCACCAGATGTTTAGGGGTTTTTTTCTGTGTGTGGGGTTTGGTTTGTTTTTGTTGTTCATGGTTGGACAGCTGTTTTTCACATAAGCTTGACACACAGGGCTTGTCCTCCTCACCCCCACTGGAAGAGAGGATCTTGTCCCACTGGTCAGTCACATCCCCACTGATGGCTGCAGATGCTTTGGTGACTGTGCATGGTGCTTAGTGACCCTCCTGAGATCCCTCCAGACAAAGCAGAGAAATTCTGTGTGTTGGGGCCCTTGCCTACAGCCACCCTGCCTCAAACCCTGCCTGTGGTGCCTTGGTCCAGAGCTGCATGATCCACCTGCAGCCAGGTCCTCAGCATCAGCCTGACAATGGGGCTGTGTGGTGGGGTGGGTGTCTGGGGGCAGTGGTGTGTGCCCCCAGCACTGCCTGCTGCTGGAGGGCAGCTCCCCACACACTGCTACAGAGCTGAGCACACAGCCAAGCCAGAGCTCTGAGCTGAATCACCCGTGATTAGTAGTTTATAAACCGCACAGACCATGGCAGTCCGACTTCTCTTTATTGTGCATGGCTGCTTGGGAACCAAATGTCCTGTGTTTTATACAGTTTACTCCAGACAAAGGTCCCTTCCCTTTTTCTAATCTTGCCTTGGTTTTCCTTCCCAAAGCTGGCATATCAATAATTCATCTCCCTTGTATCCAGGAGGTTTCTAAACAACAGGAAACTTCAGGGATGGAACAGAAACATAAAACATTTCTGCAGCCGTTTGCCTTCTGCATGCTAAGAGAGACAGAGCTGCACTGACTGGCTTGGAGCTTTTTGCTCTGCATCCTGGTTGAACCCAGCTGTGATAAAACCTTGACAACACATGTTTTTTGGTTGGGGTTTTTTTCTTATTGGGTAATAGGGCTGGAGCTGAGCTTTGAGTCCCATGTCCCATATGGGAGATGCATTTATGGGAGCTGACAGCAGCTGCTAATGCTAAATCAGGACAAAGTTAGCAAGAAAGCTGTTGCAGAACCCAGGGTCATGGGCATCCTTTGCTCCAGGACTGTCTTTAGACAAGCAGGAAAAGTCTCCTTTGTGCCTTGTTCTTTGTTAGTGGCTTCTTTGTCAGTTGGTGGTGTGTCCTGTACCCCTTCACACAAGTGCTTTCTAACATCTGGGCATTCATGGCCTCTCTATATGCCTCAGGACACAGATTTTCTGCCGTGGCTGTTGCCCCCATCTGCCCACGGGATGAGTGTGGCAGACCCTCAAAGCACAACCAGGAGCGAAGCAGGCAGCACAATGCTCTGCTCAGCCAGAAGGTGAGAGATGCACCAGGAGAATTCAGTCACCATCTCCCTTGCCCTGGCCAGCTGTATTCAACAAGAGACTGAGGCCCTAACTCTGCCACTAAGAGCTTTTGTAAGGCTGCTCGTATTTCTGCCTTCCTCACCCCTCTCTCCCTGCTCTGCTTTATCTCTGGATGTGAGGCAGCAAGAGAATTTCCCCTGGGACCTGCATGATGTCCAGCTGGCCTCTGAAGGATGCTTGTGACTGGCCCAAGCTCTTCTGGCCTGCCTGCATCTGCTGGCCAGCAAGTCTGTCACTGTCTTGCAAGCAACAAGCCAATTCATTCATACCCAGACCCGCCCCTCAGCAGTTGCAAATCCTCTTTTTATTTTAAAAAGGCAAACAAGATTCCTCCTCTCATAACTTTTAGTGGATATAGGCTTTCATGGCTGGATTATTTCTCATTCTAAGAAATGGGATCACATTGCTCCCATCTCCTGTCACCTTCTTATCCGTCGCTGAATTAAATTCAAAACCACTTTCCTGCTTTGTAAAACCCCTCAGGACTCTGCTTCACCTCCCTTCATTTCCTACCAGTGCTGCTCTCCTCCTGGACCCTCTTTTTGTCCCTTTTTTGGGATAGTCTATTCTGTTTCACTTGTGTCTGCTCCTTTTCCTTGCCTGGAATGAAACATCTTGCCCCTCTAAATCAAATCCTTCCTTAAAGGCTTAATTTTCTCCTTGGCTTACGTTCATCTGTCTATAAACCATTTTTTAACCTGTTTATTTAAGATCTTTTATTAACACCTCCCACGTTTTATTAGCTTCCTGCATTTGCACAATATCAGAAACACCAGTTTGTCTTGGTAGGGTACAGGCCAGTGGTACCAGAGAAAGCTCTCTCCTTAGTGAACTGGTGGGACAGAGATGGAGAAAATCCAGTTAGGTGAATGCTCAGTACCTGTAACTTTAAACCTGAGAGACACAGATAACAGAAATAATCAACAGAGTCAGAGAAGAGATGTATATGGCAATGATTGCTGATTTATTAGAGTACAAAAACCCAGCTACACGTAGAGATGCTCCCTGCTGAAATGGGATGTCTGGTCACTCTGGGATGGGCTGGATGCCCTGTGTGTGCACACAACACACCTGAAGTGCAGTACCACAAAGGGCAGTAAAAAGTTCTGATTCTTTTTTTTTTTTTCTTTCATTGAAAAAATGGCCATTTCAGCCCAAAGTGAAAATCTTGCTTGTCAAAGCCATCAAATAATCTGCCACTTTTGGAGGAAGGGTGTGGGGGATTCCTTTTTCATTTTTAGTGAACAGCTTGTGTGTGTGTGTATACATATAATATATATATATATCCTTGCACACCCGCCCACCCACACGTATGTAAATATAGATGTATGAAAATCCTAGGACCCGTAGTTCAATCTCATAGCACATAATAATTAAGGGCCCTATTTAAATAAGCATTTCAGCATATGCTTACAATCTACCTGGCTTCAATGGGACTTGAGCACACACTTCATTTCCAGCACATGCTCCTATGCTGTTTCTGAACTGGGATTTCACCTGAATGAAAGCTAAAACACTGAGCCATTTTTAATTTATTTTTTTTCCCCCTCCTTCCTTACAGAATAAATGTCCTTTTATAGCTGACACAGGAGACTTTCAAGCTTTCCTTTGCAGAATGGAGCTGTAGAAAAGCCCCAGCTAGGTAGCAGAGGCAGCAATATTACACACTGCTCTGCTGGCAAGTCACTGTGGTGAATATTTTTATGAGGTTTTTACTCCATTCATACTGTGAAGCAGCAGTTACTCTGCTGAAGATAAAGTAAGAGTGATTTGGATCAGAGCCACGCTTTTGACTACAATAACTTTATTGGCTAGAGCCTAGTTTGTGTAATCACTAAAATTAACACATGACTCTATGAGTGCTGAGTTCAAAGCAGGAAACAATCTCAGATACAGCAACAAAAATTGCTCCAGTCCAATTACTGTAAAACAGAGGAAGATAAAGTTGGTGTCCCAGGGAGTCACCCAGCCAAGATTCACATTGCAATAAAAAAAAAAAAAGAGCTGTTCCAGGGGTAGAAATGAGGACAAAACTGTTTCAGAATAGCCATGAAAAATATGTGCAGAACACGGTCTGATTATACAAATTTGCAGACTGTTCCCAGCAAAATGAAGGAAAACAAATGATCCTTGGTAATAAAGGAGCAAATATCTCCCTGGTGAAGAAAATGGAGTGAATTTAGCCTAGTGTGTTTTTCATTAGCTCTTTCCATTAAAAGAACACATTGTGCAATGAAGTTTGGCTTAATATTTAAGTTTTGATTAAATTAAATCGGCTTTTACAATATTTAAGACCAGTAGAAAACATTTTTATGATTTGTTACAAATCCCCGGGGAAATATTTAAAAACAAGACCAACAAGCAAATATATTATTAACATATTTTCAGCTTCGATTTTCTAGCATTGTGTTGAGCATGGGAATCTGAAAGTAAAATCCAGCAGGGATTGACTAGAAACCAAACTGAAAGTAGTTAGCTATGGTTCAGTCTTCATGCTGACAGGGCTGGGGAAGGGCAAGAAGAGGTGAAGGGAGAAGGGGAGGGGAGAAAAAGAGAATAAGAAAAGGGGAAAAAAGCCCAAGGAGTGAAAAAAATCCATCTGCTAACATCTGAATAACCTCAATTGTGATTTGAATCATGGTCATTGTCTTTAAAAATACATATTCTGCTGGATTCAGGCACCCAGTCACCACGTGGAACAGCATACTTCCTATTATGCTTTTCATTTCTGCCAAGATCACTTTCTTTGGCTCCAGCATTTCACCAGTCCATGATTTGTGCAATGCAAATTGCTCCCATCGTTTCTCTCCCTCCTAACAAAATGATCCCTTGTTTTCCTCCTCGAGGTTCCTCCTGAAGCTGCAGGCTGGGCAGAAAATGCCTTTTTCTTGCCCTTCTAGCAAGAACACTCAGGTGATGGGAGAGCACCCAGATCTCTGCATTGCCCCCTGTGAGACTTCCGTAGGTGATGGGCAGCAAATGCCTCCAAAGGAGAATATTTCTTTTGTGTTAGACTCTTGCATGCAGCACAGAGATGAGGTCAACAGATAAAAAAATGAAATGAACTGTCATTTAGCCCTAGAAAAATTTGGGCTTGTTCTGACTTGATTGAAAGAAGCCCAGACATGCAGCACTGCACAAACACATTTCACTCGTGTACTACAATCCTTGTTTTACCTCTGCTCGTCCCCCCACAGGACCAGTGGTTTTGATAGTGCTTTGTATAGGATGTTTTGCATCACAATAACATGAAATAAAAATTGAGAGAAATCTGAAGCCCAGGAAGAAAAATATTAATCAAAGTAATATGTTTTTTTAACAAGCCAAATAAGAAAAATCAGGGGAAAATGGGTACTGTCATCTCCTGGAGAATGGATAGGAAAAAAAGTGTATTGTGTTTTGTTCCTCACTCAATTCTGTGCCTAAAACTGCCCATACCATATCCATCTGTAATGTGCTTGGAGCTCTCACTGCGATCTTATAGCCCAGTAATGTGATTATTGTTCCAACCTTAGCTCCAGAGTGAAAACTGCAGACCACTTAATACTGGTTTGTCTCAATCCCAGGAGATAAGGGGCTAAGCATCTTGAAAGAGAACTTGCATTTGCAATAGGTGAAACAACTTTCTGTGTGACTTGTCCAGGGAAGGGGGTAAAAAAGGGTAGGTGGCCATCCTGAGATGCAGTGTCAATGCAATTAGTGCTGCTTATTGCTGACTGGGACAGCAGAGGTGAGGAAATTGCAGCTTGTTAGTCCCATATACATTATGGCCTCCTAATGAACTCAGTTTTATAGACAAACTCCTTTAAATTGTCTTTTCCAGTGATTAATTCCCCTCTCTCTCCCCTTTCGCCAGGCTGTTGTTGATAGGGAGTGTCCAGTGTTGAATGAGTAAAAAGTACTAATGCATGTTCTTTCCAAGGAGAGATAACCCTTCTCTAAACATGATGGATGCATCTTCTACAGAGGAAGATACCCTGTGCAGAAGGGCTTATGTATAAGCACAGGAAAGCATGCCTTGTGAGGGGGTTGACTTCTTGCAGCTCCTGTCTATTTGCAGGGGCTTTTGGGGCTGCTATTGGTGCCAACAGCCCCATTGCAGAGCCAGCCGGGTGGGAGGGAAGGCTCCTGCTTACCCCAGCCCACCACCAAACCAGGAACACCCCAGACAGTGCTTTTCTGCTCAGGGACTTTGTTGTTGGGGTGGTTTTTTGGCTCAGATATTTAGATCTGGACTGGAGAAGTCCTAGCGTGGACCTAAGCCTGTCATTCCCAGTTCCCCTGATAAGAAAGGCTCCTGCTCAACTCCAGTTTCATCCTGCAGGCTGGACTCCTTGTTGCTGATCAGTCCTTGCTCAGGCAAGGGTCCCATCAGTGCTAGTGGGGCTGGGGAGAGACTGCAGGAGCAGAGGGATGCATACCCAGAAGAAGCTTGCTCTGCTTGCCCTTTGTGTACCCAGATGCTTTTGTCTGTAAGAGTTAAGTCAGTCAGAGTTAAACACAAGTGAAGAGGGAAGATGTCAGCACTTGGCATTCTGCAGCACAGAGTAAAAGGCCAGAGATGTGTTCATACAGAAGGCTGACTAAAATTATATATTACAGATATATATATCTATCTTTATGTGTGTACTCACTCGGGCAAACAAACAATATCACAGCACTCGTGCATCAGAGCCTTTTTTTTTCCAGCTCAACTCTGGCAAGGGAAGATAGCAGAGAAAGAGAGAGAGAGAAAAAAAAATCTTCCCCGAGCTGATTATCAACTAAAATGCTGTTTTATTTTCTGTCTAATAAGTACAAGAAGTTCCATAACTCCCCTGATTAGGCATATTATCCTTCTTCAGAAAGTCAGCTTGATTTATGCCGAAAGTGATTTGGACATACTTTCCTCTGGCTATAGAGATTTCATAATTCCTGGTGCACGTCTGGAAAATCTCCTCTCGTCCCGAGTCCAAACCAAATTAATGTCTTCCAGAATGACCCGAGGAATTAATGAGGTTTTCGCTGTCAGTTCTGCCCATGCAGGGTCAAGTAAATCATTTGCTGGCCCTTACTGCAGTGTTTTTTGCTGTCTTTCTGACTCCACGGCCCATGATAACAAAGCTGCAGATGCCTTTGAAATACGGCATCACTGACACTCTCCGTCCATCTGTTGGGACATATTTTAGGCTCTGTTTCTCTGTCTGCTGTAAACTCTGCCTTTAATGGAGTCAGTAATTGCTGATAAATGGGGTATCAATGAAGTCAGTGTACTGTAGGTTTCCCCATTCTTTTCTGCTGATGTGTGCTATTTAAATCTCTCGGCCATTACTTAAAGTTATTGTGTGTTCTTGTCTTTAATTCCAGCCCCGGCATTCTTGGCCTGGGCTGGGATTTTGAATACATAGCAAACTAGGTACTATGGAGAGCTGTTTGGCAGTAAACAAGTTATCCTCAATTCCCCACTCTGCTGTCCCCAACTAAAGAAAATGTGAAACACATTGAGAGTACATACATTAAGTTCTGAGTAATTCACAGATTTTCTTTCTCTCATGTCATAAATATTTTAAACCAACTCGATTCTGACACTGCAGCCAAGCAATAAAAGCCACGATCCATCCCCTCTCCCCCTCTCCTTTGGTCCTCACAGGGTGGAAAGCCCGAAGTAAACTGAGCCCACGCTTTATCCTACATTTTATATTGCTTTTCTTTATAATTTATCACGGCTTTTAAAGGAATTAAAATCTTGCCCAAGATCAGTACAGCCCGTTCTCTGGCACGGTGTAATCTATAATCTAGTGGGCTGTGTGCCAGCTGTCTTGGCACTTACACCTCATTTTCTTGTGTGGCATCTGAGTGCAGGGTAATGACTCTAATTGCAAAAAGCAAGGATGACACTTGCAGTAGCATCTGCACTCAGCAGGCCCCTTCAGAGCACCCAGGCACACACCGTCCCTCTTCAAGCCTGAAGGCAAAGAGCAGGAGAAATTAGTGGGGAAAATCAGATCACCCCGTTGTGTCCTGTTATGGCTGCAGCCGAGACTAGAGGATCTAGGATAAAAAGTGCCCAGAAAGTAATATTGGGTAATTATGAGCGTCATTACATGGGGTACTGCTCCCAGTGCCCTCGGTTTATGCCCATGAACATAAGATATTGGTACTGCCTGGATTTGCTCTTGGCTCAGTCATTTTTTCCTTAGTCTCTGAGGATTTTTTGGCTATACTTTGAGGACTCTTGCTTTGCTGTTTGAAGTCTATTTCATAGTTCCTATAGCCCTCTGAGAAGGGATTCTTGGATCAGCAATTCTTTGCTGGTGGCATCTGACTGAAGGAAAAATCCTCTGCAGCTGGCCCCTGGACAAAGTAGGATGACTGAGCTAACAATCATCATGATTAATTTTTGTTATGTCTCCTTCCCATTACAAGCCTCTGGGTTTTTGTACTACAAATGAGAACTCACCTCTTGGCCGTGTCCCCTTTCTACCACAAAGGTTGAATCTTCTTCTTTTCCTTGTTTCTGTTACAGTCCTTGGGTCTCTGAGACTGGAATAAAGCAGAACACTTTGGTGGCTATTCCTGGTTATTATATATATGTATTTGTGCTCCTGCAGACTCAGATCTCATCAACGGTTTATAGCAGACATTGCTTGGGGAGACTTGGTCTTAACCCCAGCTGCCTGATTTGAAGACCCTTATTTGGGGCTATCAGCATTTCATAAAAGACTTCCAGATCTTCTTGTGAAAGAAGGGTAATTTTGGCAACTTTTGCAAAAGCACAACAACACAAGCTTTGTTCCTCTGCCATTCGATAGATTTTAATGCAGGAAAAATGGTTATATTATGGTTATTTGATTCAAATTCCTGACAAGTTTTAATTGAATAAATCCTGTATGAATATTTGTATTTTTAGGTTAATTTAATGCCCACCTTTCAAAACACGTTGGCCTGATTCAGAGGCCTCGTGCTCTGGGAGAATCTGGTGTGCATCTCGGGAGGCTGCAGGAAGGACTCCCTGGTACAGCTGCTGTGCCTCAGTTCTGCTGGTTTCATTTGTGGTTACCAGACCTTGGACCCTTGTCTGAGAGGGGAAATGTCTCCTGGTGTGGATGGCTGAAGGGCAATCAAGTCAGCTCTTAGCGATCTCCTGGGGAACCCTAGCAGATGTAACCTCTTAAGTCTCTTCCTGTCAGCCTCAGAAAACAACCCCATGAAAGAAATTCTCCCTCTTTGCTCAGGGGGAAGCCTGACCTCCCTTCTGCTGTCCTTATTTTGCTGAAAACTTCCTTCCTGGTTCTTTTCCCTGAAAGAAATCAGCTTCTGGATTTTCGTTCTTCTGGGACAGACACGGTGTGATGACTCCCATTTCCTCTCTTCCCTTTTCAGTTGCTTCCCCATACCTGCCTTACTGCTTCTTTTACATATTTATATAAACATAATTTCAGTGCTTTTTGCTGTGGCCAATCTAATGCAAGCACAGAAGGCAGGGCCAGCTTCTTGGGATGATGTTACAACATTTTCATGAATATTACAGTATGTTAGAAATCTGATTCATATTTTTCAGTAACACAGCAAATGCACACTCTTTTTTTTTTTTTTTTTAATTCTTGTCCAAATGGTTTCTACCTTTTCTTGTTCCTCGCACATTCCCTCAGCCTCTAGGTTGTGAGATCAGTTAACTCTCATTCTGGTATGACCAGAGGATTTGTTGTATAACAAATTCATTACCTCTGTCCAGGAAGCTTTAGGTGTCTTTGGTCCCCACTCAGTCAGCAGCCAGCATTACTTACTGCAGGGTGCCCACTCACCCTGGTCAGCACTGGGCAGTGATGCCAAGTGCAAGCAGGCTTGTGATGGAGCCACAAAGTCTCAGGTGGAGGCTGTATATATGTATTCTTTTTTTCATGAGCCATCTACTTCAAGCCCTCTAGGTCTGAATTTCTCTCTATTCTTCTGTACTATAGGGCACTGGCATTAAGATTAGGTGAAGGAAAGTTGCTTTTTGCTGTGTGGCATCACTGTTTAAACAAAGGCATCTGTTCAGATTGTTTGTTGCTGTGAAAAGTGGGAAAGAGAGGTAGCCCTGACTACTGACCTGCTTGCTCAGTTCCAGAGCATCTTTGTCACAGTGCTGAAATATACCCAGTAACCAGACCAGAGGTTTCCAGTTGTTCTGGACAAAGTTAGCCCTGGAGTCCTGGGAATTTCTCATGGGCAGTCACATATCTGAGCATTGAATTTAACAATTTAATTTTAATTGAATGGAATTGCATTCTGAGCTGCAGAATTTTACAGTTGCCCGTGTGATTGGCATGTTTGTAGCTCACCATCATCTCATACTGACTCATTTTGGAGCTCATGGGTGAGTGATTTTTGAGCATCTCATACTAGGGACATCAAAACATATAGAGAAAGCAATTTCTGGTGAAGCCTTTTTGGTTTTACTCCATCTCCTTCCATCCTCCTTTAATTTCCTTCTTAGTTTTATGTGAGTTGTAGAACTTCACTTGCCCCTCTGTGAAGTACATTAGGAGAAACATCTTAAACCTGTAGATTAAACAACTCCTGTTCATCCCAGGTATTGTGTGTGTTAACCTCCACAGTTTGTGAGGCTCACTTGTGATGGGTTTTTATTGGTTTCATATTTATAGTCCTTTTAATCTTTCTATTAAAGTTGCTTAAAAAAATATCCATTATGGGAAATTTTGAGAAAAAGGACTTGGTTTTTCTAAGTGTTTTTGACAAAAGACTTCAGTTTTTGATTAAAAAAAATGGAAACCCAAAGCTTTAAAAATACAATTAAAGTTTTTGTGAAAATATTTAGATTTCCTTTTAAATGTTTGTGGGATATTTCAAAATCAAACCATTTTAGAGGGGATCAAAAAATCATTTTTAGTTTTTTTGCCCAGAAAATTTTAACCCTAATGAAAATTTCCATGCAAATGTTTGCATTGGTCTAAAAGTAGGTTTTTTACCCCTCTTCTCCAAAAATATTTCAAAAGAAAACACTTCTATATGCTACTTGATTTCCCTCTCACACCTGTGTAAACCAAATGCAATTCCATTGAAGTGAATTGGAGTTACACTGTTAGGAGAAAGAAAAAGCTTAAGCTCGTTGCCTTTGAATAGATGACTTTGTCATTTTATAACCCAGGTTTGTTCCAAGGAGCATCTCCTTGATCCAGAGATTCAAGCACCAGCAGTGTCACAGTCAGCCCTTCATCCATGCAAAGCAGCTCAGGGCTCTCTGAGTTCACTCTATCATGTTCCTTTGGTTAAGAGTAAAACCAGCCTAGGGATGGGGAGTGGAATGGGCCTGGAGGATCATGAGGGATAAACCACCAGCTGCTCCTGAGAGGTGGTCAGTGCTGAAGCACATTGACATGACAGCGTGGAACGTCTCCATCCCTGTGCTTGGTGTTGAGTGGAAATGCAAACAACTCCAGTTCTCTCATTCTGCCTGGCTTGGAGTCCTGCACTCACCTTCCCACAGAGCTCCAACCCTGGATCTCCCACGAGAGAGGAATAAAATCAGCAGATACTGTGGAGATCATCTGCAGGTGATCTGGGCCTTTCCATTGCACTTGACTTTAAGTAACCATGAGAAATGATTTTGTAGAACTGGAGCTGGAAATGTCCTGAACTATGACAATAGATGCTTAAGAATACACAGCTAATAGGATAATTTTTTGGTCCTAACAACCAACATCCAACATCTGCAATAACTCGTATGAAATGCTGCTTCTCTTGATGGAAAAAGAGGAAAAATAGATGAAGTTGTACTCACAGCAAGGGGGAAGCTTACAGAGGTTCTGTTTCCAACCAGTGCTTCTCATTTTACCTTGGGAAGAAAGGCCTGGGAAAGTCATCATAGCTTCCAAAATATGTGCTCGACCATGCTGGACACAGACACCTCTGGAAGAGTTTTGGTGGCACAGCTACCTGCAGACAGCGTTGGAAGTGCAAGGTCTGGAGGCAGGGCAGTGGTTAGAGGAGGATCTGACTTTTAAGGCTAGGGACTGAAAACTTGAAAGTTGAGATTGACCCAAATTATAGCCCTGGGTACAAGTTTAACGCCCACTGGTCTTCACCACAACCATGAAACTGCCCAGAGACATCTCTGCAGCAGCCCTGTCTGCAGGGCAATTTGTACTAATTTTTCCACAGGTCCCACCACTAGTATCACTTAGCAGCTGAGATGACAGACAAGACTTCCATCTTTTAGAGTGTCTTTCAGAGAGCTCCTTCAGCTAAGTGTCCTGTGGGTTTTCCCTTCTGTTAAGTCTTTTTTTCTTCTTTTTCTTTTTCATGAGAACAAAATGATGAAGGAAAATTAATTTTCGTTGCAATGCAGTGAACTGTGAAAGGAACTCTTCAGTTGTGGTCTGGACTGCAGACGCTGCTGGCTACCTTCTCAGACCATGGCTAATCACACCACTGACAGGCTGGAGCTCAGGGCTGAGCTGTGAGCTTCAGTGCAGAGCCTGCTGCTGCCAGCCCGGGGCATGCTGTGGTGCTGAACACCTCGGGGTGCTGCAGCAGGGGTGATGCTGGCAGTGGAGGAAGGGGAAACCGTGGGGGTGTTACTCAACCATCTTGGAGATGCTTGCTTTGGGCTGTTCCTACTCATGCCTGGCTCTGATTCTTTGGCTGGCTCTTGCAGGATGATTGCTGGTATTTCCACCAGAGCAGCCTGTGGAACATCATTCCTGTTAACCTTAGAAGCAGCGGGTGAAGCGTGTGCTCGTGTCACCCGTGCCCTTGCACGCTCCTGGTGATGGCAGCTGAGTGTGCAGGGGGGAAAGACAATCGTGGACCGCGTCCATGGAGCAGCTCTGGGCTCAGTGTGTTTCTCCCACTCTCCTCTTTGACAGCCTCCTGCAAACACTCAAGCAGGGGGCTGCTCAGCCTGCTGCCAAGTTCTTATTGTTCTCCTTGCAGATGCCCATGCCCTTGTGGGCAAGGTACTCGTGTGTGAATGTGAGTGCTGAGGATTAAGGATGGAAGTGCCCTCTCTCATGTGCCCTGTTTCGTTTCATCACAGATTAGGAACAGCCCCACCAGAAGTGTGACCAGTGCCATATGTAAAATAATGAGTGATTGCTTGGAAAAAATGCTTCTAAAAAGGAAAAAAAAAAAAAAAAAGAAGCACATCCTAGAAAGCTGAGCTGTGTGAACACAAAGTGTTCTGTAAATAATTTCAAAGGGTGGAAAGCTCAGCTCTGAACTGAACTGACCTCAAACTATTTGGCTAGATAACCTGTGAGTCTAGAGAATTGTATTTGTCTTTACTAAGTCAACTGCATGTTTGGCTCCAGGTATGTTGGCATTTTTTATTTAAAGAGGTTGGGTGACTGACAAAAAAACAGTATCAACAGCCTGGAAGGCTTGGCCTTGCTACCAGCTGAACTGAGGAGGCTGTGGCATTATCTAGTCTTCTAACCCTTACAATTCCTCCCTGAGAAAGCAAAATGAATCATGCCGGGTCTGAGATTCCCCAGAGGAGTGCCTGTGCTTGGTGTCCACAACTTTAAACTTGTCCCTTCCACCCTTTGCTGATTAATGGCCTGTGATCCTCTGTGACTCGTGGCATCCAGGAGACGTTGTTTTCTAGGATGTATGAGTTGGACAGCATGTTTTCCTCATCAGCTGCCAACTGCAAGTGCCCCATCTGCCTTATCTAGGATGCTGGTAAAGGTTGTCAAGGAGGAAAACAGGGAGTTTGGGGAGGATGAAGGAGAAAGTCTGTTCCATTACTGACTTGCTCCTCACTCAGGGCCAGCTTGTGTATGAGCCTTTCCTCATCTTGGTCTAGCCATAGCCTTTCCTTCTCCTGAGGCTGAATTCACTCAGGCTCTTTGAGACCCTTGGAGAGGTTGGTGTGGAAAAAGAAAACCATTCAGTGTCTGCTTTGAACTTGACAGTGATCCTACACACACCTGTCCACAGCCCTGGCCGTGCCAGAGAGCTCCAGGAGCCAGGTTCGTGCCATGCCACGCAGTGCATATTTAGGTTGAATTACTGTACTTCAACAAATTTTCATTTCCATGCACTAGATACACACTTTTTTCCCCCCTCTCCCTTTCCTCCCTCCCCACTGGCAACTTTAGGAGCCATTTTTCTTCCTGACGCCACCTTGGCACTCCCTCTACCAGCATGTGAGAGCAGCTGAAGTTATACATATGGAGACCTCATCCTCAGTTACCTAATGGATTCAGAAGACATCCTGAATATTCATCATTCCTCGTTTTATGAGCACCTTGGCAATTGCCTCCGAAGTGAAAGGCTGTTGTAAATTAAGGAATGGCACTTGGTGAATACCAATTTATCCGCGTTTCAAGACCCCCCTCACCCCCACCTTCCCTCCACACAATATTGAAGTTCCTGTAGTCTTTGTGAATACGGGGCATTGTTTCTGCACTGCTGAGGCAGAATTGTTTGTGCATCCCTGAAGACTGGGAAATGTCTGAGCCAGGGCTGCTCGTTTCAACTCCGTGCACTGACTGTACCCTCTCCGGAACTCCCTTCCTGGAGGAGCCAGCAATGACCTTCTCAGAGTAATGTTAAACACATGCTGAGGAAGCTTGGTTCCTCGACAGGCCCTTTTCATTATTAGTTGTAAATTAGCAAATCATGCTTTTGGGGTTTTTTTTTGCAGTTTCGTATCACTGGCTGCTTTTCTGCCTGTGGGATCCTCCCAGGTACAGTCACCACGGGGTCACCCGTGGCAGATTCATCCACCAGTGGCATCATCTGGTGCTTTTTTCAACCTATGTAGTTTTCCTCTACACCAAAATGGTACCCAGGGAGAGTAACGATGGTGCAGGAATTAATGCAGAGGATTAATGATGGTTAATAGTTACTGAGTGGTTCTTGAACATGTGTCAAGTTCACAGGGAAAATGCCTGCTGCAGAGAACACCCTTCTCCCTGGAGAGCAGGGCAGAAAAGTAGCTTCACCTGAGGTTTAGATATGTCCCAGGGTCACCCGAGGAAGATGTGGCATGGTAGGGACGAGGATGGGAGCTTCCAGTGCAGAAGGCAGAAAGCTCCTTCCACGCCTTGCACCAGGGTGTCTGTCTCCCAGACTGTGCTCCAGGGCCCTGCAGCTGCACGTGGAGGTGCCAGACAGGGTGTATTTACAGCTCTCCTTTTGCTCTGTGTGAAGGGAGCCCGGGGTGCAGTGCAGAGGGGCTGATGGTGACCCGGGGTGCTGGGCAGACTGCCAGCTGCTTGGGAGAGGAAGACAACTTCTCACCCATCCCTTCTGGGGAATCTTCAGGCTTACCCATCCAGAAGAAGAGGGGGGAAGACAAAAGCAGCAGGCCAGGAAGGATTTCAGGGGCGTCAGAGTGGCAGCTGTTGCCAAGAAGGGTGAGGAGTGGGGCGCTTCACTGAGCTAGAAGGGATTTGAATACAGTCAGCAGAGATGGAAGTACATGGAGGGGAGCAAGACACCAGTGCAGGTGGGAAATGACCCCCAACACTCTCCCAAAGCAGGGCAGCAAGGAAGCACCAAGCACCCAGATCTTGCACCATTGTTTTGTACTGTCTACTGGGCAGGTGCAGCCCTGATCTCCTCAGATACCTGCTGCAAACCACAGCTAGTCTGCCCAGCTGCCTTGGATGACACCATGGAGACTGGAAATCATAAACCAGTTGCTCTCAGCATGAACAAACTCCATGTGCTGGGTGAACCAGGGACTCAGCCCAGGAGACCCAGAAGGTGGGAAGCAAAATATATCCCATCCACGAGACCTGGAGCCTTTCTCTTTAAGTGCCTGGGAGGTGACCTGGGTTCAGCCTGGGTTAATTATCACTAACAGCTGCTGGCCCAAGCACCTGGGATAAACAATCAAGCCAGCCAATGGTGTGCTCCATACCACTGAGGCTGCCCCATATAAGGGGAGGGCTGGGGCAGGGTGGGGCTGGTTGCTTTCACTCTAGGGCTTTGGTGCAGGTGGAGGGCAAGGTGGTGTCCTGGGAACAGGTAGGGCCCTCCTGGCTTCTAATGTTCATTTTTCTATTGTTTTATTACTGCTCTCATCAGCAATGTTGCTTTCTTTCTTTGTGTTGTTTTATTGGACTGTTCTTGTTTCAACCCTCAGGGTTTTGTCTTTCTCCTGATCCCCCTTCCCACACAGGAGGGCTGTAGAGGTGGTGGTGGGGAAATGTGTGAGCCTGGGGTTCAGCTCCCAGCAGAGGTTAAACTGTGCCAAGAGGCCATCAGAGGTCTGCTCTTGAGTGATGTTAAGAGCTGTCCATGAAGGTCTTGCATGGGCTCTGTGTGTCTGAGCTCAAAGGAAAGAGAATAAGTTAAGTGTTGTGTTATATATTTATATATATACAAAAGCATGTATGCAAATACATCATCCAGCCAGTCACAGTGCTCGGGGAAGAGCTCAAAAACTGAGATGTTTAAAGAGTGTTGTCATTTCCCATGTATAGTTATGCACAAAATGGAAAAACTTTCACCAGCTGTGGTTTGTGATTCACTTCTGATCTTGATTGGAATCCAAATAATTAGATTTTTCTTCTGATTATTTTTTTTTTTTTTTCTTATTAAGTATGTGTAAGGGAAGAGACATAGAGAACAAACATCAGCTCTGAGGCCTCTGGGACTAAGGTCAGCTAGGAAGAGTGTTTTTTAAATTCAAGTTCAAGTTTAATACTTCTGCTGTTGCAAAAAGGGCTTTGAAATGCTTCCTTGGATGTGGAAGAGGTGCAGTTGTGGTGGTGGTAGGTGGGTGGCTGCTCACTGGTGGAGAATGTCTGTGAGCAGAACTGCAGGGAAGCGAGGGAAGCCAGGGGTGATGAAAAGCAGCATTATGAACATGCTTCAAACTTTGTATTGGTCTTTGTTATGCTTGCAACAATTAATCTCCATGGTGATGAGACTGCAAAAGTGATTCCTCAAGGAGAGATGGGTTTTGATATGATAAAATAAACAGAATATTGTACCAAGCTTGAACTGCTGCCTCCCTGTGAGCCTCCAGGAGGATGCAGGAGCTGTTTTCCACCAGCAGGCAAGGCTTGAGATCAGGCTTGACTGGCCAAGCAGGGTCAGAGAAGCTCTCTGCGTGGGCAAGGGTGGACAAGTCTGTCTGGAGGCTGCTGCAGGGGAGGAAGGAGGAGTGAGGAGAGGGAAGAAGTTCATATAATCTGAACTGAGAAACTTGGATGGGTCGGGATTTCACGCGAGGTGTTTATCCTCTGTCTGTCAACATGCTGCTTTAATGCTGAATTTCAGGTTGAATAATTGTATTTTGGTGCTGTAGCCATCTGACCAGCCTTGGCTTTGCCCAGGGTGCAAATGGCCAGTGTTGCAGCCCCTTCTGGGGGAGCTGAAGGGCAAAAATCCTGCAGCTGGGGGTAAAGGAGGGGTTGGAGGTGAGAGCTGCCAACTCTCAAAGGGCACCCCGAAGTTTTCCAGCTATGTGACAGCTCCAGGCCATCTTCTGCCCTTGGGAGGGCTCAAGGAAGGAAGGAGGAGTTGAGAGGGAGCTGGAAAGATGCTTTCCAGGGCAGCCCATGGCTCCTGGAGGTAACTGAGCCTTGTGCAGTGTGGACCCCTGTAAGCCAGGCATGGGAAGGGAGCAATCACATTTACACCTAAGCTGGAGGGGTTTGTTTGGCCGAGGTCTTAGGAAGGTCTTTGCAGAGTTTCAGAGAATCTCCAGCTTTAGAAGAGCTCTGGAAGCTGCTGCTTAAAATGTCAGCTCTTGGTCCTCTGGTGCAGCCAGGAGAAAACGAGCTGAGTGGGATCATCTGGTGCTGTGTGAAGCCCAGTGCAGGGTGATTAGCTTCATCAGCTCAGTCTGACTCAGTGACAAATTCTAAGGTAAAAACTCAGATCTGCTGCTTAATGTTTCTTCCCTCTGAATGATTTACAAGATTATCTTCTTTGGTCATTATACAAGATTGCAGTGGGAAATGGTTTGGTTTTTTTCCCTTCATATTTTGCACTTTGCCTTGACAAAATTTTCTTTTCCATTATGGGAGTCTATGCCCTTTCTACTGGGGAAAAATCTGTGTCTGACTCTAAATCAACTTTGTTCACATATCTCTGCAAGGATTGACAAATGTACATGGCTGGTCCCAAACCAGAAATTGTTATTGTTGCAAAAAATCAAGATAAGGCTTCTCATCAGGAAGTAATAATTTTATCTCAAGTTGGTATTCATTATGCTAGCTAGTCATTTCAAGAGACACATTAATTTGTTAATACTTTGGAAGTTCAGGGGGAATATTTACATCATTTAAAAGGTTATGACTGAAGAATGCAGAGAAATACAGCAGAGCTCTTAAGAACTTTAATTGGCTATCAAAAACCATCTACAATTTATTCACTGTCTCCTTCCAGGAGAATATATTGTTAGTTCAGCTGCAGCTTCTTAACTTCTTCATATTTTATATGCTTTGGCCATCCTGTATTGCCACAAAGTGTACTATACAATGTGATTTAAGATGGGTTCTGATGTAAGGACACAGAAATAGTCCTGTTCACCACGGGTATCATAAGTACCCATTGTTTAAGTGTAGCCAATTTTAGATAATCTTTTAATTTTATGCTTTAGTTGTGCTGTATATTTCTATATAGTCCAGGGTGTTGCTTCAGTTCCAGATGTGAAGACCAGTGTCTCTTGTCTCCCCCACTTCCATCACAGAACAATTGGGAAGGAAATTTTAGGAGTTGTCTCCGCAAAAAGTCTGTGACCTGCTTACAGTAAAAAGCAGCTTGGAAAAGTGTGGGTTTATTGTCAAGCAATGATTTACAGAACAAATATATTCAGATTTCAAGTGAATACATTTATTTTTGTCAACCACCATGCCTGCAAATCCATCCTGGGACCTCCAAACAGATTCTTTCCTTGTTTCTCATGGATAGTAATAAAGTTTTTTAAAGACCATCTGTGGAAAAAACCTGACAAGTCTATAGATTTCTGCAAGCTGAATATTCAGAATTTGGGAAAAGGTGGAGAAAATATAAATAAGCTTGGAAATTTCCCTTTTTGTAGCTTACAGCTCAAATAATAAGGTGCTAAGATAATATTTACAGGCCAAACAGCAAACTAGCAGCAGGAGGGAGGTTTTGTTGTGTCTCATGCCCGATGCATTAGGATGTTGCTTGGTAAATATACCGAGGGATGTTTGTTTTAAGGAGGGAAGATTGGGAGTTCACTGCTTCTCCCTGCTCATCACCCCATTTTCAGGCAGTGTGGGGTTCCAGGAGCTGCTAGCTCAAGGAGAGAGGAGGATCACATCCCTTGTATTGGCTGGATCCTTTTTCCTCTGCTCAAGTGGGCAGAGAATCTACAGATATAACATCTATAATGTATATTTAGATAAATGTTTTATCTATAAATATAA
>JANHGL010000769.1:0-11848 GCA_024611195.1 Ceyx melanurus
CCCGCCTCGTGCTGTGTTGTGGTGTTGGTGGGTGTGGGGGCGGGGGGGGGGGGTGGGGGGGTGGGGGGGGGGGGGGGGGGGGGGGGGGGCGGCACAGGTAGGTTTATGCCCAGCTTTGGGGTGCAGGGTCCTTCTGCAGCACCTGGCAGTGCCTCTGGCTGAGCATCCCACAGGCACCTTGTCCCAAGTGGTGGCCGTGAAGGTTTTGAAGCTGAAGTGCTTCTGATTTATTGTAGGCTAAACTGAGCCTCTGGGTCTTGCAATCAGAGCAAGCAGTTGCTAGAGGGAAAGACTGGAAGGGTGGAGGGAAGGATTGAGGAAAGGTGGTGACTTGGAGGCCAGGTCTGCTTTCCACAGGCAATGTTTAAATACACCTGGAGACATCTCCATCTCAGATGATCCCTCCAGTTCCCTGCTCCCCTGTCATAGCAGAGGGTTGGGTAAAGCAGGCAAGGGGGGAAACCCCCTGCCCTTGAAGGATCTGCCAGGCCTGAGAGCAGAAGGTGGATCAAAGGCCAGGGCTGCCCTCCCCAGCAGGGGCAGCTGGAGCAGACGGTGCCTTTCCTGCTAAGTCTTGCAGGGAACTTTGTATTTTATGCAACTGTCCAAAATCACTCCAAAGAAGGTAATCTGGGATGCCTTTGCATGTTGCTAGGGCATGTTTTGCATAGCTTTCCTTTCACTAGCCTGTCTAAGCCTGCGTGGCTTGTAATACCCCCCTGGCACTGGAAGATGCAGCAGCACCCCAGGAGAGCATCAGTGCTGAAGGGACCTTCCCAGCCATGGGGGAAATTGCCAGGGACTGGGTATCTAGAAGCCAGGGAAAGGTATCTAGAAGGCACAGGGCAGGAAAGGTAAATTATTGCCTTAAAATACACACATGTGCCTTGTCTTTAGTTCATTCAGTGGAAAATCTAAGAATCTGAATTGCTCGGGAGCCTCAGGCCATCTCTTCTCTTCCCATCCTTTCCCTCACTATTGGGCTTGACCTCTGGCTCTGGAGAATCCCTGTCCTTCTTGGGAGCCAGAAACGCTGCTCCTTACATTTGCTGTCTGCTGGGAGCTGTGTCTGAGGTGGGAGTGCTCTGTGGCAGGCACAGCTGCTGGATGGCTGTAAGGTCAAAGAGGAACAGGTTCACCATGTTCCTGGTGGAATCCAAATTCCTGGGAACTCGTCAGACGTCCAGGTCGTGCGAATGGCAGCTCCTGCCCCAGCTCTCCAACCTGCCTGCAGCTTCTTCCCACCATGGCTCGTGGGCCTCTTTCTGTACAGCATAGATCCCACCTGGGCTTTTCTGTTTGTTTGGTCATTGGTTGGGTATTTCTGGGGTTGTTGTTTCTTTACTAGAGCATCTGGGAACACTTGTCCCCAGATCTCACGTCAGGAGGCCGTGCCCTTTGCATGCAAAACCCAAGAGCTTAACTTGGCTCCGTGTGTTCCCTGTGACTTTCCTGTGGTCCCCAGGTCAGATGCTCAGTACAGGGGGATGTCTTCTCATGGCAGTTCTGCTGCAGCTCTGTTGCTGGCAAGTAAAGACATTTCTCAGACAATCCTGCTCACACAGCTGCTTGAGAAACAGGAAAAAAAGAAAAGCCATTGGTTTTCAGATGACAGAAAACATGATTAAGCTGGTTAAATTCCATCAGAAAAGTTTTTAATAGAGAAAAAGAAAAATTTGCACCGTGTCTGTGTAATGCTTTTCTTTATCCTACCTATGAAAACTAAATTAAATGCTGGCTTCTGAGCTGCTAAAACAGGCACTGTTCTATCAGGCATAGTCTGCACGGTATTAATTCTGTGCTCCAGCCTCTGGCAGCTGAGGTGAGAAGGAGTATTTTTTATTAATGTCTGTCACTCATCTGCAGCCTCGTCTCCCTCACCGGTAACCTGCAGACACGTGGGAAAACCAGCAGCAGCTGAGCTGATCCTACAGCTGGAGTGATGGGGATCTGTGCCAGCAGCAGAGATGGTGTGATGGGGACCTGGGCAGCTCTCTCCCCCCTTTCAGGGCAGCACAGGCTCTGGGTGAGTTAAAGAAAATAAGTTTCCCATGGTGCCAATGAAGTAAGAGGAGCTGGTTAAAAGTATCAGGGGTGCAAAGTTAGAGCCATATCCTTTGCCCTCTCTTGTGGGTTCCAGGCAGGTCTGTCCCTGGGTGGTGACACCAAGGGCACAGGATGGAATGGTCTGAGTGAGGAGACTGTGGAGGAGGGAAGCAGAGCTATGCAGAGCAGAAGGTCCTGCACTGGCCCAAGGAACCCACTGAGGCTGCCTGGCCACAGACGGGAGCTGAGCATCGCTCCGTGCTCGGAGACCATATAAGAGTAAAGTCTGTGGTGTTACTGATAATGAATGACTCCTCATTTCTCATAAATCCTCTGCTAAATGTACGATCACCGAGTTAATAATGCAGTGCAGGACATAATGAATAGCCAGTTACAGTAAGTAAATCATGCCTGTTAAGAAACAGAGCAGAAACAGAAACTTCTGGCACTTTTAAGAGGCAGAACCCTTCTAAAGATGCCCTGTGTTTGGCAGAGCTGAGCAGAGGACACCTCGACTTCTGGCGTGAAGTCCTTGGCTGTCACGGGGGGCTGGGAGCCTGGCTGTGTGTGGAAGCCACACGTGGCTTCTCCCGTCGCTTGAGTCTTCCCAGAGCCATCTTGCAAAGGGAAAGGCAAAGCCTGGTGCTCCCCACTTGCAGGGGGAGATGCTGACTGGGGAGGCTGGTGGCAGGATGCCAGCCGGAGCACATGGATCGGCTGGAAGCCTTGTGAGGAAGAGAGCAGCCGTGTCTAGAGGGATGCAGGAGGCAGCAGCAAGTGATGCGCTTGGAGCACGTGGGCAGGGTTAGGCCTGAGGGGGTACCAGGAGGGGACCAGGGTGGCCTCACAGATGGGCTGTTCCGTGAGGTGGGACCAGCATCTTTATATGGCACCTACCCTGTGGTGTTTGCAGACCAGTTCATGTGCCCTGCCATTCCCATAGGAGTCAGGGAAAGTATTTTCATATCCTGACTTCAGCATCTTCCTCCCGGGTCAGCAAGACTGAGCATGGCAATGAAAGTTTAGACTTTCAAGCACGAACAACCTTTTTCTTTCTCTGTTGAATTTCCTGTTTGATCTTCCTGCAAGTCCCCGAGTACCCCTCTCTGGAGCAGGGTGAAGGCAGAGCTGTCTCCAGCTGTCAGACAGCTCATTGTCTGGGGCCGAGGGGATGGGCTCACGGGAAATCCTGCCTTGGGGCTGGGATGCTGGGCTGGCTCGGGTCATTGTCACAGCCCAGCCCATGGGCGACAGTACCAGACACACGTACCAGGGCTCAAGTGCCCCCTCATCGGGGCTCTAATCTCTGCCCAGCCGCTTCCTCTACTGCAAAAGGGGTGGCAGACAGGATGCATCTTTGTGCTGCCTCGGTTTCTGGGGGGCCTCGGTGCCCTCCATCACTGCTGGAGCCTCAGAGGCCGCAGGGACTGAGCCTTTGCACTCCGGAGGCAGTTTTCAGTGCTGAGCTGCAACACGCAGTGCTGGTTTGTGATCCAGCCAGCAGCAAGCTGGAGAGCAATTCCCCTGGTGAGGAAAGCAGCACCCGCTTTGTGCAGAGGGAGCTGAGCCAGGTCCTGTCTCAGAGGAACAGGCTTTGCTAGCAGCAAACCTTGCACATTTGCTTTTCAGTTCCTTAATCTCGAGCCAAAGCAAACTGGGCACGTGGCAGAGGTTGCTCCTGTCCTGGCTGGTTTTGGGGGAGGGCGGCGTGTGTTTGGTAGTGGAGTGCAGCTGAGGTTTGGGGACATGGAGGCAAGTGACAGTGGGAGAAGAAAGCTGGTAATTAGAGCCGAGGGAACACCCAGCCTGCGCCTGTGGAGATTTATCAGGAAATCAACTCGATATGTAAATTGTGTGGGAGATTAGCTTGGAATCATGGTGTTATCAGCCTTGTAGTTCATTCCTCCAGTACCAGAAGAGTTCCTTGGAGAAAACAGATGGTGTTTGCCTCCCATCACCCTCTCTCGTGGCCCGACAGCTTTTGCTTTGTAGCTGCATAGAAAAGCAATTTCTGCCACCCTCCTGCCGTCACCGGGGCAGCCGAGTCCTCTGCAGGGCCTTGCCCAAGGACTGGGGGCTGCATGAGGGGTTTGGGGGGGCTGCATTTTGCATGCTGAGACCCCGCTGCAGGTCTCCTTGAAGAGCTCATGGGGCTGGCCATGCCCCTGGTGCTTTGAGGGGAGGGGAGCCGTGCTGCATGAGCATCAGAAGAGTTTCCATGGGTGTTGTGTGGGTGTTGCACAGGTTGAGCCCCCAGGACTGTGGCGGCTGCTGTCGGGGTTACGGCGGGTTACAAAACTTCCGCCAGCGGTAGATTTCCCCAGTGAATTGCAATTGGCAGCAAACATCAATCGGCTCCCACTCCAAAGAGCAACAGCAGGGCTGTAAAGCCTATCTCCAGGACAGAGGTGAGGCTGGCAGCGTCGGGCACCGGGCCGGCCTCACCTGCCCTGGGCAAGGTCTGTGCCAGGAGGAGGTGGGGAGACCCCCACCACCCCCAGAAGCAGTTGGGCACAGTTGGAAGCCCTGCCCCGAGACACTCCAAGCAGCCCACGGATAGGGTCTGCTCTGAGACCTGTTCAGCTCTTGCTGTGATGCCTTCTAGGCGGCTGCCAACAATCACGTCCTAATTGTTATCATCTAAGTGCCTGGTGCCTTGTTTACAAGGGAGCCTTGTCTTTGTTCTCGAGATCTGCCCTTGAATCCCTGTCAAGTGTCAGCGCTGGTTTATGGGTATTTTGGGTGGGTTATTTATGCAAACAAAACAGAACGGGTTCGGAGCTGCAGGTTTATTTCAGCTCCGCGTAGGAGTGGAGAAAAGGGGAAAGAGATGATGCTGGTGGGTGTATATAGGGGTGGTGAAAATTGCTTTGCAGCCCCTCTGCCAGAGACCCAGCTGAGCAGCCAAACTCTCCCTGCACCTCTGCACGACTCCCACTGCAGCTCTGACCTGGCAGCGGTGCCACCTCAGACTGGAAACCAGCAGGGTTTGCAGGTTGTGCTTGCAAGTTGTTGGCATTTTCCTGGCAGGAGGATCAGACTGGTCTCTCCGTTTGCCTTTGGGAGGGGAATTTGCCCATCATGGGCTCTGGCTGAGCCTCGCTGAGGCACCAAGAACCCCCCACTCCTGCAGGCTGGGGAAGGCTCTGAGCTGCCCGTTAGGTCTTATAAGCCTGACTGCTTAGCTGCAAATCTGCCTGCAGGTTATGCTCTGTGTTTAATGGGTGGGATTGTACATACTCTGCAGGGTCCTTGCTGCAGGTCAGGGATTTACAAAGCCTGGTCCAAATGGAGGCTGTTAGGTCTCCAAGTTCAGAGTCACTGCTCTGTGGGTCAGTGTGGGCTGGGTCCACACGCAGAGGAGGGTGGTCAGCACCCAAAGCAGTTTAGAGGTGGATGGGAGAGTCCTGTTGCTGCTTCCAGACATGTCCCCTTTCCCTCTTTTCTCTCGAATGTAAGAAACCCTGAAAGACAAATGGGTCAGAACAGGTGTTTTCAATGTTGCTGGTGTCCTGCCCATCCTGGCACTGGGGTTGGGGGTGACACAAACTTCCACAGTCCCCACCACATGTGATTAATGTGCCAAAATGCCAGCGTGGAGCTGGGTGCTTTGTCCATGGTATAAGAAAGAGCCGTTTAGAGGGGGAACACTGGGTAAAGCAGCTCTCATGTGGGTTGTGAGCTGCTAATCTGAATACTCTTGAGTGCATTCAGTTGCTCTGAGCTGCTTGCTTGCTCTCCATGAAAGCTTGAAGAAGGAAAAGCTGAGCAGTGGCCTGAGTTCTGGGGAGCAGCCCAAGTTCTGCCTCTGCACGAGCAGGGAAAGCATTAAAGGGTAAAGGGAAATTCAAAGGTTGGGTATTATCAGGTGTGGGGGTGGTCGCTGCTCTGATGTGGGGCACAAATGACAATAACAGACGTTGTCTACCAGTAAACTGTGTCGAGTGTGACGTCAAGTTAACGAGACTGCTGAGCTCTCTCCAGATCCCTCCCTGTGCAGAAAGCTGAGTCAGTTCCGACCACGATGAGGTTCATGGAAGGAACGTTTCCCAACGCTGCTTAGGGAATCTTATGGAGAAAGTAAACAAAAATCCAGCAGGTAGCTGACCTCAAACCCTTGAGCCATCACAGGCCTCTCTCACGAGAGAGAGGGTTCTGGTGCAGCAGAAGGGACCGGGTTTGCCCCTACCCTCACAGGCACCACCATCCCTCACCCCCCAGGCTGCCCTCCACCCCTGAACCATCACGCCCAGAGCCTCTCAGGTGCTGTGTTTGCTCAGCTCGGGGATAAACACCAAGTCGGTCTCTTGTTCTGAGAATTAATGGGGAAGAAAAAGGATTAATGGCCTCGCTAATCGCTCCTGGCCTGGCAGGAGTCGTGTCCTGACTGCGCACTGGGCGTCCTGCTGGGAGCGAGCCGGGCCCCGCGTCTCCTCCATCACATAGTTTCCTTGGGGATGTCTTCTCCCCCCCGGGCCGGGGGGCTCCTCTCTGTTGAGGAAACGTCTTTGATCTGGAGAAATTCAACCAGGAAAATATTTTCCACTTGTGTCGGGATAAAAATGGCTCAAGCCAGGCGTGATTGATTGCCCCAAAAATCGGAGCAATCCCGGTGCCTTTTCAGAAGGCTTCCTACTGTTCTTGCGTACAGTAAACACAGAATATATTTAGCAGCAGAGCCCAGCATGAGGCAGCCTCTTACCGCAATAATAGCAGTGCCTTGTCAGTTTTTCCCTTTTTTTGGTGGTTTGGTTTGTTTTTTTTTCCCCTTAAAAAATGGGTTTGACAGAGCTCTTGGGAAGCTGGGTGCGGGTTGGGGTTGGGTGAGGGCTGCCTCAAGGGCTGGCCTGGAATGCCAGTGCCTTTGTTTGCCCTTGTCTGGCCTGTCTGGCAACCGTGGGCTGCAGTGACTAACTGGGCAAACAGGCGTTGGGGCGACCTCGTTGCTTCCTCCCCATGGCACAGCCACTGTGGCACCGTGTCCCCCCCTGCCCAGGCCAGTGTCTCTGCACCAGTGCCCAGCGGGGTCACCCAGCAGATGTGGCCCAGCTTTCCTCCTAAGGAAAAGGGGTCTGCCCTGAGTGCCACCCCCTGGAACCCCCAGCTGAGAACCCCCTGGGACTGGGCTACGGGGTGACCTCAAGGCAAGGGGTGTTGGTTCATTGCAGATCTTCGTGGCAGATGCTCCAGCCAGCGCTGGCTGTGCGAGATACATTCTCTTGGTATTGTATATGCAAATAACGACCGTGATTTATTTATTGGAAAACCCCATATTTCATAATAACACACTTTTCTTCATGGTATTTATTATTCAAATTACTCCAGCACATCGCCATAAACCAGGAACCCGCTGTGCTGCCTCCGAGCAGACACAGCAAAAGACACCCCTGGCCTCGGGGAGCTTGGGGGTTTTATCACCTCCCCTCTTGGCTGTGACCAGCCCAGGAGCTGCTCTGGCAGCAGACGTGTGGCTTTGTGTGGTGGTGGGGAGACAAACCAGCTGAAAGGCTTGTGCCAGCACACTGGACCCACCCCATCACCCACTGGTAACCCCCTCCTCTGCTGCCCTGGGGTGTGCAGGGACCTCCCCATCTCCTCCCTTGTGCTGCAGGCAAAAGGAATTCTGTCTTTGCTGGTGGAGAGCTCGGTGCAGGCTGTGGGCGAAGCTCCTGCAGTTACTGCCACGTTCACAAACCTAAAAGGAGGTCAAACACCTTTGCCAAACCTGTGGCTGGCTTGTTTCCAAACTCTGCTTACCCCATGCAGAGCTGTTTTTATTCTAGTGCTAATATTTTGGTCTCTGTTTCCTTCTGTTTCCAAACAGCCTTAGCAATGGAGCAATTTAAACAACAGGGCTTCGTGGTTTGAAACGAGAGAGGGAAGTGCCAGGATTCTGGAGCAGAGAGCTGATGGAGAAGAGGGATGGAGCAGGATGAGGGATCCTTGCACCATTAAGCAGGTGGGTTAAGAGGGATCTTTGCACCATTAAGCAGGCAGGGGAGGCACCTTTGCCTGCCTGGTCTAAAAGAAATAAAAAGCTGAACCACAGGGGAAATGAGAGATTTCCTAGAGGTCACACAGAGCAGATAGAACCCATCCCTTCCCTGACACAAGGTTCCTCTGAGGCATGTTGGGCTTGGGGTGGCAGGTCCCAGGGACACCTGGGCAAAGAGCAAACAAAAATCGAGGGCAGAACAGGAGAATGCAAACTGCAGAACAAAAACAGTGTTGGCAAGACATCTGTGGCTGCCCCGTGGGGCTGTGTCTGTCACAGAGGAGCTGGGCAGCCCCTGGTCATCATCTCTGCAGTGATGGCTTTTCAATCTGTTCCCAGCTCCCCTTCCATATTAGGTGCAATTTAGCGGCTCCTTTCGCCTCCTCCTTCTGCACTGTAATTAGCACTTTTTTTGCCTTGAGTCTTTTGTCCTTTAATCATATCTGGACTGCCGTCACTCCTGTCAGGGTGAGTAATTCCCTGGGCAGAGATAAAGCCCTTTGAGTTTTTTGTGCTCCTGCCAGGGCGAGTGCCCAGAGGGCTGTGGTGCTCTGGGCATGTACCCGCCGTGCCATCAGGTCTCAGGCAAGTGGCAGTGCCAGGAAGAAGGTGATGGCAATAATTTCCCGTGCCCTCCCAGGGGGGAACTGAAGAGCGACCCTGGTTGTTATTAATAAATTGCTTTGAGAACTGTGGCCAAGCCATGCAGGAGAGGAGAGCCCAGCTAGGAGACAAGCACTTGTCTGCAGAGATGTTGTCACCGTGGGTATGTGACCATTGCAGATGTGCCACTGGGGCTGCCTGTGACCCCCACCCTGCCTGGCATGCCTGGAACAGTGTGCCAGGCTGGGATAGTCATCAGCTGCTTCCACAGAGACCTGCTGGTGGGCTGGGCCTGACCAGGGGTGCTCAGGCACAGTGACCACCCCAGCCAGGGTCTCTCCAGAAGAGCCCTGGGATGGTCCCTGGCTGCACTGCAGGGACAGCCAGGGCTGCAGTGTGGCAGCTTTGGGTTTTTTCCAAGGTCCAGTGAGGATGAAATTTGGGGTGTTACTGTCAGAAACCAGGGGGTGCTCCTGGGCATGAGGCAGGTTCAGCATCACCTCCAGCCACATGAGCTAAGCAGGAGCTGCAGGGGCTGCTCTGGATAGAGAAAGATGGGGATAAAAAAGAGCAATCCTGGCGCAGATCAGGACCGTGTGGAGAGGACTGGCAGACACGCCTGGGGCTGGAACAGGCTCTGGTTGAAATGGGACCTTAAAGGGCTCGAACAGCAGCCAGGGGATCCCAAGATGGGGCTGCAGGACCTCCTGGGCACTTAAGGAAGGTTGATCATGAAACGTTTTATACTTTATGAGTGACTCGTAAGGCAGCCAGGACCTGGATAATGGGAGATTTTAATTACTTGGATATTGATGGACATAATAAGCGTGCAGCAAACCACAAAGGGAAACCTGTGGCTAGAGGGGAGAGCGAGATTGATCTATGCACAGCATGTTAAATAACTTAAATCGTTCAGAGCCTCTTCTGGCCCCGGTTCCAGGAGCAGAGCCAAGTATGATAAATAAGGTCGGGGTTGGGAAGTGTCTAGAATCCAAATGTTTGTATTCTTGTTTGATTTCAAATATTCAGGAGGACAAAAGCTCAGCAAAGAGCTTGGCTGTGTCTGCTGGGGGGGCCCTGGGGAGCAGAGCGGGCAGCTCAGCTGCTGGGAGAGCCCAGAGGCATCTCAGGAACTTTTGCACAGTGGTGGAAGGTGACCTGGGCGAGACCCAGGCGAGGCGAGGAGGGAACCAGAGGCTGAAGCAATCGAGGAGCAGGATGGAAAGTCTGAGCAAGCGGCGTGGGTGGGATGGTGGCCACAGGCTGGGCACGGCACAGGGAGGGTGCAGGGAGGCTGGGCACTGTGCTGGGGAGGGGAACTGCAAAGACAAGCCCAGTGGGGTGCTGGGCACTGCTGGGGAGCCTGCAGAGAGGGGACTTCCCTTGGGTGCCATTGTGAGCTGCAGCTGAGAGCTGGGAGACGCCACGCACACCATCATCCCCTGTGCTGCCCTCCCTGGGGCCATGGAATATGGAATATTTGGGCTTCATGAGGAGGAGAGAAGCTGAGCCAGGCCTGGTGGCTGCCCCAAGACCCTGTGGAGGTTGCTGCTGATATCTCCCTTTGCCCAGAGAAGACAGTGAAAGAGCCAGGGATTGTTTCCTAAGCATGCTCAGAGGTGAGCTGGTGGGCACCAATGGACTTCACAGCCAGGCACCTTTCCTCTCCACCCTGTTAATGGAACCTACGTAGGGCTTTAGGAGGGGAAATTTTTGTCCCTCAGGCAGAGTAAGAGATTTTTGTGATAACAGAGGCCCTGGCTTGCCTGGGCTGCAGAGGAAAGAGCTGCAGCTCTTGGACAGGTCTTTGTCTTGATGCATCAGCAGCCAGATGCAGTCAAGCAGGGTCAGGTTTGGTGACATCGAAGGTGTTCCCAGGCAGGGTCTCCTCTCACCCTCTGGGTGTGCACCAGACATCCTTCATCACATCAATCAGACCCTCAGACTCCTTGGAGGCAACTTCCACTCAATAAAAGGGGTCAAGGAGGTCTCAGGAAGGTGGACACCCCCAGAATGGTGCTGGGAGTGCCGGGGTTGGGGGGCAGCCCCCCCGCTGCAGATTTGCAATGGAACACTGTGCATCAGCACTGCAGGGGCAGGGCCTCTGTTTGCAGTGATAAGAGAGTTTTCTGTGTGGGTGGTGCTAATTTGGGGCCGTAGCTGCTGTTTCTGATTGTGGCCAAGGGCTGAGACATCCCTCCCGTTTTTGCAGCAGCTCCCTGGCAAACCCCTCTCCTGGGGGTGCAAAATCCCACTCTTGCCCAGCAAGGAGCTCAGCTCTGCCTGTCTCATGCAGGGTGCCTGGGTGTCCTGCTCTGGTTGTCCCAGCTGAGGGCTGGGCTGTGAGCAGGGTCTGTGTTTTGAGGTGCAGGTGTGAATTATTTAACAGCAACCTGCTTCCAGCGGCGATGCACCCGGGACCTGTCTGTCTCTTGTGATCAATATCAGACAGCAGTGGTTTGGAAACGGGGGGAAATCAAAGCTCTCATGAAGCAGCTGTCCCAGCCTGACAGGAGAAAAGGGAAGAAGGGTCTGTGCATCACTGTGCATCACTGAGTGCAGCAGGATCCTCCCTGGGTCTGACTTTAAAGGGGGTGAATCTCATTCCTGCCTCTGCTGTTGCTGGATGAGTCTCTCACAAAGCATTTGGCAGTAGCAACTGAGGTGTGGTTCCCTTCTCACCCTGGGAACACCATGGTCTGATTGTTTCTGTGAAGCTTTTACAGCACCTTCCTCACCCCCCGAAAGCCGTGTATTGAAGGTGAGCAGTGCCCACTGGTGCAGGGCACCCCTTGGCCCTCCAGAGCCCTCCAGCATCTCTCCTCTGATTTCCCAGCTCTCCTTTTCTCTTCCAAGGTGGCACAAAGCCTCTCTCCTTCCTCCTAAGCTGGAGCATTGGTGTGACTGTGCTAGGCCCAGGGTAGGGGCAGCGTATACAGGGAAGGGTCCTGGAGCTTTGCAAGAGTCTGCAGCAGGAATAAAATACCCTCTAAGGGCCCTTAGTCCCTTCCTGGAGCTGGCATCACTGCTGACCAGCGTGGGCTCGGGCACCCACAGTGCAAGTGGAGCCCCCCCCCCCCCCACCCCCCCCAGGGCCAACCCGCCCCCACCCCCCGCCACCCCCGGTGGGGGTTTTCATTTCCCTTGGGTGACTTTCCCCCCCCCCCCCAAATTTTTTGTTGTTCTTGAAAGGGTTGAAAAGGA
>JANHGL010000772.1:0-10492 GCA_024611195.1 Ceyx melanurus
GGCACAAAGAGGGGAGCGGGGACATGGAGTCAGGTTGAGGGAAGGTGGTGGCTGGGGTTTGCAGGGTGGGGACTGGAGTGATCTGCTGTGGGGATCAGTGACCCACTGTGGGGACTGGAGTGACCCACTGTGGGGACTGGAGTGACCCACTGTGGGGATTAGTGACCCACCGTGGGGATCACAGTGACCCACTGTGGGGATCAGAGTCACTCACCGTGGGGATCAGTGACCCACCGTGGGGATCAGTCACCTGCTGTGGGGATCAGTGACCCACCGTGGGGATGAGTCACCCGCCATGGGGTGAGGCTCATGTGGTATAGGGCTGGGCATCAGCCAGTACAGGGCTTGGCAACACCCAGTACAGGGTTGAACATCGCCCACTATGGGGCTGAGCATCACCTGGTACAGGGCCAAGCACTGACATGAGACTGAGCATCTCCCAGTATGGGGCTGAGCACTGCCCAGTACGAGCATGTCCCAGTATGGGGCTGAGCATCTCTAGCACAGGCCGGTGGCTCCCGGCAGGCCCCGCGCAGCCGCCGTTTGCCAGAGCCGGGCGACGGCCGCAGCAGCAGCCGGGCTGGGGGCCAATGGGGCCATGTGAGCTGCAGCCTCTCGCTCCTTCCTGGAGGAAGGAACACCAGGCCCTGAGCGTGTGGCTGGGCAGCGAGGAGCAGTGAGGAGCAGTAGGGTGCAGTGCGGTGCAGTGGGGTGCAGCAGAGAGCAGTGGGAGCAGCAGGGAGCAGTGGGAGCAGCAGGGAGCAGTGGGAGCAGCAGAGAGCAGTGGGAGCAGAAGAGAGCAGTGGGAGCAGCAGGGAGCAGTGGGAAGCAGCAGGGAGCAGCAGGGAGCAGCATCCCAGCCTGAGGGTGAGAGCTCCAGCCCCATCCCTCTTGGGTCTCCTGCACAGAAGAAGCCCGGGGCAGGCCCAGCCCTGAGCCCCACCTCAGCACAGACACCTCCCCCTGCACCCCTGGGGGGGAAACTGGGGTGGCTGGAGGTCCCAGGAAGCCCCCTGACCATGAAGGGAAGGTTCAAACCCAGCCCTGGTTCCCAAGCAACTCCCCCAGGGGCTGAGCAGGGTGGGCCTCGCTCAGAGCAACACGGCCCCCGGCAGCAGGTCCAAACAGCTTTTAAAAAATAAATGTTTATAACTGATAAAATGAGTTCTAAATATTTAGAATTTGTAGGAAACCACCCCTGCTTGCTTTCAGGAGATTATTGGAGTGCAACGGCCACTCCTCCCCCTGCGAGGGCGCAGGAACCAGGAAGCACAAGCCAGGAAAAAAAAAAATCAGCATTAACCGCTCCACTCTCCACCCCCACCCCGCTGAGGGGGTGCTGGGGAACCACCCTGTGACCCAACAGCCCCGTCTCCTCCTCCTGCCTTCCTCCCAGAAAGCTGCTTCGAGAGCTGGGGCTGCTTCTCTCCAAGCAGAGATGAGGATGGGGAACGGGAAGGACTAATTAAATCAGGGAGAAAGGAAGGATGCTGGAGTGTTTGGCACCCACTTGGAGGCTGCAAGCTGCTGAGATAAGGCTCCGGGCACAGCCAGGGTGCTGGGGAGAAGCAGCATCACCCCTGAAAACAACCCCAGGAAGACCAGAGTTTAGCACCCCCCAGGTGCCCCCATGGTGGGCTGTGCTGGGAGGCTGGAGCACCAGTGGGCAGAGGGAGCTGGGAACCAGCTGCGACTCAGAGCAGCAGAAGCTTCACAGAAGGTTCCTCGAGGAGCAGCAAAGGCCCCAGTGGAGCTCAGTGGCCACAGTGGGGTGAGACCCATCATGGGGCACAGTGAGGTGCCCTGTCCCCTGCCCCCCAGAAAGCCCCGTGTCCTCCCCTCGCCTCTCCCTGCACCACCACCCTTGGGTGCCAACAGCTGCCAGGGACTCGGGGGCATTTCCTCGTCCTCCAGCTCCCGGCCACGGGAGGACCTTGGACCTGCTGGGGTGCGGCGGGGCCCATATTCTGCAGGGGGTGTGGGCACAGCCCCCCATTGGACGTGGGGCAGGGAGGTGCCGCGTGGCAGGGCCCGGCGCGCAGGGCCGGGTGCTGGGGGAGCGGCGGAGGTTGGCATCCTGCCCCCGCCATTATCTGCATTCCTCAGCTATCCAACGTGGGGCTGGGTGCGGCCACCGCCACGGGGAAGGGGCCGCCAGCGCCGTGGGGCAGGATCGGGGCCTCCTGCCCACGTCCTGGCCCCGTGCCGGAGCCACCTGCCACGTCCAAAGGGGTGCCCATGGTAGGGACTAGCACCGTGGCTCTCAGGCCTCCCAAGGAAGAGGTTCCTAGGAAGTGAAGCCGTTGGCAAACGCAGGGCCGGGATATTTCAGCAGGCAGCGAGCAGGTAGCGAGCAGGTAGCGAGCAGGTAGCAAGCAGGCAGCTCAGCTCCTGCCAGGCAGCCCCCAGAGTCCCCTCAGCAGGGCCCGAGACCCCCAGCCCGGCCCGGCCATGGTGAGAGGAGGCGGCGCTGCCGCGGCGCGTGGACTCGAGTGAACCGGAGGAATCCAAACAATATCCCCTTTCTTCGGCGTGCCCGCGGCCCAGGGAAGGAGCCGAGGAACCCTGATTAGACAGAGCGCCGAGGAGAACACCCCCGGGGAGCTGGAGAGAGGCACCGGGGAGAGCTCTGGGAGGTGCTGGGGGCGGTCACCGCTCGGCCCCAGGGTGGTTCACCAAGAGAGGACACGAGCAATGTGGGGTCCAACCTCTGCCCAACCCAGCTGCCAGTGCCCGGCGCGCCCATCGCCCCATGGAGCCGACTGTAAATGAGTTGGACTCTCCCTCAACCCTGGAGACAACAAGGGCTGCAGCTCTGTTTATCAACCACCTTACGTGGCCTCCACCAGCGCCCGGGTCTGGCCAGGGTTCCAGCAGAGCTCAGCACTTCAGGAGGCTGGGGAGGCCTGGTGCTGGCCACCGAGACACCTCGAGAGCCAGACCCCCCAAATCACTCAGCTCTCTGGAAACCGCTTCCTTTCCAGCTTCCCTGGCAAGATGGAAACGAAGCGGAGCAGGAGAGAGACAAACCACACCAGGCCAACCTGGTGACCGCCCCGGGGGAGAGGCAAGGGAGGGTTTTGTGTGAGCAGCCCCCTCTCCCGCGGCGCCCGCCCTTACCTGGTGAATCGGACTTGGCAGATGTTGCACTCGTAGGGCTTCTCGCCGGTGTGGGTGCGGATGTGGCGCGGCAGCTTGCCGGCCCCCTGGATCACCTTCTCGCAGATGGGGCACTTTTGGAATGCTTTCGCCCTGATCTTCTTCTCCACCTTCTGGGACCAGGACGGATAGACGTCGCCCTCGCTCGAACTGCCGAAATATTTCAAGTAATAATCCATCACCCCGTCGTCGTCCTTCCGGTCGTCCTCCCCGAGCTGCTGCCTGCCCACCGAGCTGATCATCTGCTGCAGCAGGGCGCTCGCCGCCAACCCGTCCACCTCCCTGCCGTCGTCCTCCGTCTCCGCCCCGGCGGCACCGAAGCTGGGGGAGTCGCCGGCCTCCTGCTGCTCCAGAGTCCCCCCCGGGGTCCCCTCCTCTTCTCCCGGAGTGGGCAGCCCGCGGCCGCTGTAATGTCCGTTCTGAGAAGGTGAAAACAAGGAGCCGGGAGCCGCCGCCTCCTCCTCCTCTCTGTCCAGCCACATGGCCGGGTTGCTGTCAGGATCACAGTCATTCGCCTTTGGTCTTTCGTTTAGAGGGGTTTGCGAGTAGAAGTCCAGGCCGTTGCAATCCGGCTCCTCCTCCTCCTCTTGGCCTCGGAAGTTCAGTCTCTGAAGGTCTCTCAACTCTGGGTTGGTCCACGGAAAGCTGCCTTGGTGGCCGTTGACGGGGTTGCTCTGGAAGAACTCCAGGTACTCTTTTGCTCTGAGATGGTTCCTTTGATCAATTTGATCTACTGTATCCATCTGGTCATTTTTGGCCAGAATCTTCCTGTCCAGGAGATCCGTGCAAACATCCCTCACCGCCGGGATCTCCAGCAGTGTGGCGGCGTTGAGGATGTCGTTGACGTTCGAAGTGCTGACAGTGAGGGTCGCGGTGTAAGCGAACTCCAGCAGAGCCGACAGGGCGTCCGCGCTCACAAAGTCTATCTCATACACGTTTTGCTGGTCCACCACTAACCCTGAGGTGAAGAGCTTCTTGAAGTACTGGCTGCAGGCCGCCAGGACGGAGCGGTGGGCGGGGAACTCCTGGCCTTACACCCGGATGCCCACGTCGCACACCAGCCCGTTGTTTCTCTGCTCATTCAGACTGCTGAGGATGTCGCTGCTGTGATCGGGGAACGGGATCCCTATGGGGCCGTCCACGCCACCCGCCATCTTCGATGCGAAAGGCTGTGGGGGGAGGAGGATAAAGAGCAGTGAGTCGCTGGGGGCTCCCAGGCCGCGATCCCGTCTGCCAACGCGGGGTCCTGCCCGCCGCCCAGGCCGTGCCTCCGGCTGCAGGCCCCGTGCTCACCTTCACGCCGGGGAGGGGGAGGAACAACACCCCCACCGCAGCCCAGGTGCTCCACGAGCCAGAGGCTGGAAGAACAGCTGAATTAGCGCGGAGCCAGGCCAGAGCTGGCAAGCCTTGGCAAGGACCAGGCTTCACCCGGCCAGACGGCACCCGGCCGGAGCTGGCAGACGAGGCCAGCACCAGGCTACAGCAGCTTGAGCCTCACCGGCGGACCCCGGTCCACTTCTGGGAGTCTCTCCCTAAGGGGAAGGTGCCCAGCTCCTTCAGCACCGCTCTGCCCGGCCAAACTCCTGACGGGATGATGTCATCGCTGGGAAAAGCGTTCCCAGAGCCCGTCCCTGAGCTCGCAGGGTCTGTGGACAGGCAGGGCAGCCAGCACCCTTGAGAAAACCCTCGGCGCTCCAGGGCACCGGTGTGTGTGGGAAAAGAAAGGGGAGCCCTGAGCACCCCCCGGCCTGCTGCTGGGGGTGGTTTAGAGCCCGGTGTAAACCCCGAACCCCGAGGCACCCGCTGCTCCCTCCCCAGGAGCAGGAGCCTCTGCGGCAGCCGGAGGGGAAGGGAGACGGGTCTCAAGGAGCGGCAGAGCTGGCACCAGCCTCCCACACCCTGGGCAGGCTGCAGCAGCAGCGGATCTCTCCGAGGAGGAGGGTTTGTTCAGGGAGAAGAGGAGTAAATCAGTCGCCCCCGACGCGCCAGCACGGCACAAACGGAGCCACTTGACTCTGAACACGTCCTCTCCTCAAGGCTGAAACAGCCGGAGCGTGTGGAGCAGCACCCTCTGGACTGGGAGAGGAGCAAATCCTGCCTGGCTTCACTGCACCAAAAAACCTTCATTGTCCCGAATCCAGCCTTCAGATTCACAAAACTGGAATAGTGTTTCCTCTCTCTCTGTCTGAAGCAGCAAACCCCCCTCCTCCCTCCTGCAGAGATGCCACCTGCCTGTAAATCAATATATTCCCCCCAGCCCAAGCACTGGGATCACTGGGAGCAGAGACAACACCTCAACCCTTAGCTTCACCCAGCACCTCCTCACGAGTGTATCCAAGCTCCCTGTTTACAGACAGGGGGAAACTGAGGCACGGCGGGAAGTGCCCAGCCCCATGTGATGGAGGGGAGGGCGTGGGGTTGTTTGGGGGGGAAGGGATGAGTCAGGAGCTCATCCAGAAGAGAAGTAATTACAGAGGAAGCGACTCCCAGAGCTGTAGCACGGGGAGCTCACAACCAGGTTGCAACACAAGCGCTGGTTTCCCGGCACACGCAGCCACCCCCGGCCTGGCCTGGCCAGCAGCTCTCCCTCCTTTTTATTCCTTTTTAAAAGCTTCATTTCTCCAAAGGATAAAAGGAATTTCTGCACCTTTTTGTTTTGGGCCAAGAAGCACACGGGAGAAGGCGGGTCTGAGGCTGGGAGAGAGCGACGTGAGCTCCTCGATATTAGAGAACACTGATGTGCAAACCAGCCTGGAGCTCAGCACATCATGGGATGGGGGGAGTCAGGGAGAGGTGAAAAACCAGAGAGGCTGGGGCTGGATGAGCAGAGCTGCCGGTGCAAGTCCTGCCACTGAGACCAAGGCTTGAAGCACAGCCCAGAGCAAGAGGGTACCAACCCCAGAGTGAGGGCACCAACCCCAGAGCAGCTTCCCAGGCAGGACTGGAACCCAAAGTTGTGATTTCACAGCTTGTTTGGGTTTTTTTAGGGGGAGGAAAAGGCTGTTTGATGGCTGGGGACTGGGCAAGTCAGCACGGCTCTGCCCTCGGGCACCAACTTCAGGTGTGACCTTGGACAAGGTCACCCCATCCATACGAGCTCCAAGGGACCCTCCTGGGGGCTGGGAGTCTCTGCTGCCTTGGCATCACCTGCCGAGGTGCCCACCCCCAGGGAGCTGGGGGAAGCAAGTCAGGCCGTGAAGGCAAGGTCACCCCCCACCCCCCCTGATCCTGGCCGGGGGGCTGGGACAATCAGCTGGACAGTGTGGGAATGGCTGCAGGGTCATGAGACCGCCGAGGGCTGGCATGGAAAGTTGTACAACTTTGCAACTCATTCTCCTCACACAACACGCCCTTTGTGTCCCTCCTGCCGCGGTGGCCGAGCGCGGCGAGGGGCTGAACGGGCCACCCCGAGACCCCCAGGAACAGCCCCCTGGGCTTGGCCCCCAGAGCTGCTGCCCAGCCCTTCAACACCCTCCCAGCTCCCTGCTCAGGGGGCTGAGCAGCCTGAGAACTAAACCCTGCACTGGGCTGGGTGGTTTGGGGGATTAGTAACTAGAGCTGGAGATTTCCACCTCCACAGGTTCCCACAGCGTCCCACCGGCGGCTGGGCGAGCTCTGCTGGGGAAGGTGACGAGTGACAAAAGCCCCTGTCAGGCTGACGGGCAGAGCCCCCTCCCTGGCAAGACTCGGGTCTGAACGGGCCACCACCAGGGAGCTTCACCTCCTGCCATTTCCCAGGCAGCTCCTTCCCTCTCCCCACCCCAGACCCGCACTGGCGGCTCCGCTGCCCCGACCCTCCATCCCTGCCAGGCTGCAGAGGTGCCACATTTCACCCCAAACAAGGCTGTGTGGGAGAAGAGAGGAAACAGCCCTCGCCTAGACCCTGGAGTGGGCACTGCCAACTTGAAATACGCCCCCTTTGAAAGAGAGTTGACAACAAAACCAGAGCTCCTAAATTTATTTTACAGAACCGGCGTCAGGCGACAGCAGCCTCGACCAACTACTCGGCCAGCTCTGCACTTCCAAACTACCACAACCCAGCCTGGGCTGTGCCCAGGGCAGCCCGACACAAACTCAGTCCCATCCAAGGCAGGAAAAAATACCTTTTTTTTCCCCTTGGTGTGAGAAGAGCCGTGATGCTGCTGGGAGTCTGGGGCTGCTCGCAGCAGTCTGGCTGCTCCCCATGGAGTCTGGGGCTGCTCCCCATCCCACTGGAGGAGTCTGGGGCTGCTCCTCAGCACTAAAAGGTTCTTTTCTTAAGCTCAAGCGATCAACTCGCCCCTCTCTGCCCGAGCAGCTGAGCTGCAAACAGAGCCGAGCAGAGCGTTAAGCGAAACCCCTGAGCTTGCACTTCCCTCCCGTCCGCCCGGGCGGGATGTCACCCAATCGCTTCCCTACAGGAGCTCAGGAATTTGACATTTACATTCAAATGAGACGACCACATTAAGATGGGATCACAACCAAAAGCGCTGACAGAACGCTCCTTAATTACCCCTTTTCCACAGAACCTCACTGGGGTTGTTATTATAGATTTTTTTCTTAATTTTTTTTGGGGGGGTGGTTGGTTTTCTTCTTGGCTTTTGGCTCTCTGCTTTTCTTCACCATTTATCTGGGCAAAGGGAGGAACCTGAGCGGCTCCCGGGGGCTCTGGGATCCGCAGGTATCAGGTGGAAGAGCGAACTCGCAGCTGGTTAGTCGGGTAATAACAGAATGTTTTCTGGCACACTGGAAAGAACCCCGACCAAGGCAGGGCTCTGCCCTCCCACCACGCTGCCACCCACTGCAACAGCACCCAGGAGCGGCTTGAGCAACACCACACACCTGCTGGGGCTAGGAAAGGAAACCCAGCTTTCCTTTGCCGGGTAGAAGGGCTTCGGGGTCCCTGCTCTGCCACCGGGAACCACGTTTCGGGCTCCAGCATGTGGCTCTTTGGCCTCCCACAGCTCAAGGTAGCCAAGGAACGGGGATGGGGAGATGCTGTAGCCAAGGAAGAGGATGAGATGTGGAGATGCTGTAGCCAAGGAAGAGGATGAGGAGATGTTATAGCCAAGGGACGGGGATGAGGAGCATTATAACCACAGAGATGGGGAGTTGTTATGCCCCATTTCTCAGAGGAAAGGTGGATTTTTTGAGAGGAACTGCGGTGCTGGGGCAGCCTTTGCAGGAAAGAATTATTAAAATAATGGTGCTATATAATAAAGGAAAAAAAGAAGTCCGTGGTTTGCTGCCCAAGGCCCAAACATTATCCCAGCCCTCAGCTCACCACCAAGCAGAGAAACGGGCATTTTTTCCCTATGAATAGCTCACCCCAATTATAGGTCACACAATGCAAGTCCTTGTGTCTCTTCACTTTATATTTCAGGAACCATCATCCCAGTTTCCCCTTTTCCCTTCTTCCAGCTGCGAACCTTGAGGTAAAAACCCCCGAAACGTGGCTCTCTGGCCACGTGGAGCCCGAGCCATCATCTCTGCTGACACCAAGCTCTGCAACATCCCCAGGACAAGCCTCGGCAGGTCTCCCTCTGCCCGGGATCCACCCTAAGGTATGCGGAGGCCTCGGGAAATGCCTCGCACGCAGCAGCCGGCCAGGGAGGTGGGAAGCTGGGAGGCAGGAGGAAATGAAGGCAGGGTGCTTGGCCTGCTTGGGAAGAACTTGCTCTCTGGTGCCATTCAAATCCAACCTCTGTCCAAAAGGAATGTGCTGTGGGCAGTTCAGAGCCAAACCATCCCAGTTATGCGTGGACCTGCAAACCAGACGCAGGTTCTGGGTGAGGAAGACCCCGGCGCGGGGGGAAGCAAATTAAGATCTAACCAAAGCACGTTGGTTTGACTGAATCCAATCTTCAGAACACAGTGGGGAGGAATCTCTGGTGTCAAGCAGGTAATTGAGGCAGAGATGGCAAAAAGAGAGGATTCAAGCTTTCTTCTATCTCGACTGGCCATCACATCTTGGGGTGAACCACCAGAGGACAGCTGTGGCATGACCAAGATCATGCAGCTAGTGGAGTGAAGAGATCAGAGCAGAAGCAGCATCCTGGGAGTATCTGTGGCCTCTTGGTGGACAATGTGTCTCTGTTCTCTGCAAGCAAGAACCCCCTCCAGCCCCCTGCAAACCCCCCGTCTGAAGTCTGGGAAGCATCTTCAAGCCCCAGCTCTCCCTCAGCAACAGCTTCACCGCACGAGGCTGATGAGAAGGGGACTGACCACATCAGGAGGATTCCAGCAGCTCCCAGACAGGCGCTGGGCCCCTGGTCACACAACCAGACCAAGCCATCGCTTGGCTGGCTCCTCAAAGCAGGGTGCTTGTTTTGTTCCGATCCTTCCAGAGATCAGAGGATCCCATTTTCACGGCTCCCATTTAACGTGAAGTGGAAAATCCACCGGGGTGCTGTGTCAATATCCGACCACGGAGCCCGAGCTCCTCAGTTTCAGTCCAACTCGATCAACCCCACTATCAGGTAAGCAAACCAGCTGGGGCTTTCTGTGCTGCTGCCAGGTCTGACCTGCCAGGGAGGTTTGCCTCTCCCTGCTGCCTAGAAATATATGCCTGGGCAGCATAGGAAGCTCCAGCATGGAGCCAACCCTCATTCTAGGACCGTTTCCTACCAACCAGCTGCCCAAAGTAAAAGGAAACTCACCCAAAAACCTGTAGCTGCATCAACCATCGATCCTTCAGCGGGATCGACAGCACATCCCACTGTTCAGAGGAGCCAAAGCTCTTCCCGAGCCGGGTATCGACCGGGAGCAGCCACTAAACCCCCGTGGAAACACCAGGCTGCTCCAGGAAAGGAGAATCCCACATCCTGCGGCCGTGCCAAGGGAACCCTGGGAGGAAGAAGAGCTGGTAACTGCTCCCAGGGAAGTGCTGGAACGGAACACCCCTCACGCCCTCACCACGGGGGCTTGAGTGACCACTAGCAACAGAGAACCTTGATTTTCCTTGGTATTAAACATAACAACCATCATCCACCCCCACGGGAGAGCCCCCCAAGGCAGCAGTGCTGAGGCAGCTTTGCCTCGGTGGTCTCCTGGGCCTGGCCAAAGGGAGTTGGAGTTGGTGGAGCAGGGGCAGCCTCTCCCAGGTGCCCACCAGCTCCTCCTCCCTCACTGCAGTCTGTGCTCATTCACAGGAGCCTGCCTAGGTCTGCTCTATTTGGCAGAGCATCTAAAGGGGGCTGGAGGAGCTGCACTGAAGAATTCAGCTGAAGAAGTCCCCAGGTCCACATAGTACCAGAATTTCAAGGTCACCTCATCCAACCCCCTGCAGGGAGCAGGGACTCTGCACCCAGAGCAGGGTGCTCAGAGCCCCCCAACCTCCCCTGGGATGGTGCCA
>JANHGL010000773.1:33090-81229 GCA_024611195.1 Ceyx melanurus
TTTCCCCCTTCCAAGTGGCAAGCAGGGGAGGTATCTCCGAGTGCCCGGTGCTCGCAGGGCACAGCACGGGCAGGACCCTTGTGTCCCCTGTTTGGCACAGCCACGCAGGGCTGGGACTGGGGCAAGTATCTTGTCCCTGGAGCCGGGAGCAGGGGGGGCAAGGCACCCTCAGCAGGATGGAAAAACCATCCTGAGCAGGGCGAGCAGCGGGGCTCTGCTTTTCCGCTCAGCCTGTCGCGGCTCCGCGCGCCGGGGTTGGGTTTCGGTGAATAAATCTTAGGGCCATTTCAGGAAAATGAGGCTGGCTGTGGAATGAAACGCAAGCATCTGGCAGCTGGCTTGTAAAACAGAACCCCGGGAGCCACCTGGCTTCGAGGGACCTGAGGTACCTGAGCCGAGAGGAGCCTTTTTGGCACCGCCGACCCGTGTGGAGACGGTGCGAAGCCGGTTTCACAGATGCTGGGGGTTCTGTGAAGTGCTGCCTGCTCCCCGAGGTGGCTGCAGCTCCACCCCGGCCACGGCCCCACCAAGGGGGCTGACCTCCAGCTGTAGGATTTATGAGGCTCTCACAGCTCATCCAAACATCTGTCCTCCTCGGGACCGCGGGGGCTCTGAGGGGAGCCCCGGAGATCTCCAGAGGGGCTGCTGGAAGCTGCAGCTGGACACCCTCTGTGTGCCCCAGGGGACCACGGGGACAGGTCCAAATGCTGGGTTAGGAGGCTGTTCACTGTCCTGAGAGTGGTTCAGTTCTCATCCTCCTCCTGTGCAGCTCTGGAACCATGAGGTCTGTGTTCCTTTTGGTTACAACACCGAGAGTGTGAATTGAGACAGCACCGACCAAGAGCCACCTTCTGAACAGTTTCTCCTCAAGTAATCCCAAATAATGATCTTGGACTTTGAGCACTGTCCCTGGAAGTAAGTCAGGAACTGTTAAATGGTGTGTTCTAATGAGACCTCTGCTTTGCATCTGCTGGCTCTCCATAGAGCTGCACCATCCAGCTGGGCAGGATGAGCCCTACGTGAGTTTCCATGGGAAATTCCCAATTTTCTGCCTTTCCAGGCTGTAAACTGGACCTGGCTCTGCCCAGTGGATTAAATCAACTTTGCAAATTTCCCAATAGCACCAGTCACTGTGGAATCTCCTACTTTTGCTTCATTTTGGTGATTGCTTTTTACCTGACAGATCCTTTCTTGCTCTTCTTCTGTGTAGCTTGTCACTTGTTATTTGAGAAACTTTACTTCAGGAATTTGGAGTGTCTTGTTATACTTTGCACATCATCAGTTTATGTGTATGAGCTGCAGTAAAGTGCAGTGATTGCTTAAAAACACTATAGTTACTTAAAAGAGATGACTTTGATTGTGTGTTTTTTGTTCCCATCACAATAACACTTTGCAGGTGATTATTAAATTAGAGATTTTCTTTGTTTTTCTAACAAAAAAACCCAACCTTTTTCATGTCAGTGCCAATTATGAGTAGTAATTTTTCACATTTTACAAAAGAATTTTCTGTCCTGCCTCCACGCCCCCCCAAATAAAGAAGGGCTTTGACACTCTGTGACAAGGAGGTGGGGGGTAGGGTTTTTTATTATTATTTTTTGCAAACACAGTGCTTTTGACTTTTCTTTAAAAAATCTGTTGACTCTATTGAAATGTGACAGGGCAATATTTAACCTGAATAGAGGCATGTTGACTCCTCTTATTAAAACTGACAGTTAAGGACATTTCTCTCTTTATTCCTTCTGATACACGCAGACAAGTCTTCACTGCTAACTAGTATACAAAATCAAAAACAAAAAAATACAGAGTGAGGAGATGAGTACCTTATAAACAATATATGAATGACAATTGCAAGTTTAATCTAGCAAAGAAACCTTTTTTTATCCTTTAAGAAAATTAAAGCCCTTTCAAATTAGCTTGATATATGAAGACAGGCTGACATCATTAATTTTCAAGCATTCATTCCTCTTCCCTGGTGCAGATGTGCCAGGTTCCAGGTGCTCTGGATGGGTCCACAGCGACACCTATAGCGAGAGGGGGATCGTGCCTGGGCAGAGGGGTAGGTACCCACGGGTGCCACACCTGCTCCTCCTCCTCCTTGGGCATCTTGCTTTGGGCTGGGCTTGCTTTTGGAGATGGCAGTGGGCTGGTGGTGCCAGTGGTGAGCTGGCACTCTCCTTGGGTTGGTCCCAGCGTGAGGTTGGATGGTGATGCCCACAGCACCGAGCCTGAGAACTCAAAGTTCTGCTTGTTCCAGAGACTGAAAAGGCCACCTTGCCCAGATTTATCTCCTAGATACTATCTGGTTGCCTTGGAAAGTGTCTATAACCATGGGGCTGTCCTGCTGCCAAGGCTGGTGGTTGTGGAGTAGCAGCAGCATCTGCTGCTCTGTGTCATGTGCCTGTCCCCAGCATCTCCCACCACAACAGTGCAACACCTACTGGCAGAGTCTTCTTACTCATTATCTTGGTGGAAGAAAATACATTATCTGATACTTCAGTGTGTGTGGTTAATGGTCGTGTTTCTACAGATCTGAGTGATCAGGGGCTCCATACAGGCAGACAATTTCTGAGTGTCCAGACCTGGGGACAAATGGAAAGTGGCAGGTGACTGGTGCACAAGAGGGGGAGGTGACATGCTCTGGGTAAAGCAGAGGCAGTGATTTTATAGCAAAGGGAGCCTCATGCACTGCTGCTGTCTTGTTGTTGGCTCCATCCCAGCAGTGATCACCCTGCTCCAGCAGCCTTGCTGCTCTCAGGGCTGCTGCAGGTATGTGTGGTGAGAGGATTGCTCTGTGTAAGGCCTTTGCTGGCTCCAGCAGGATCTCTGTCTGTATTTCAGTGCCCTCACAGCCTTGCCAAGGCTCCCTCCTCCATCGTGCTCTGTCTGGTGCCTGCCTGGCTCCGTCCTCTCCCATTACTTGCTTTTCTGATGAGTATTTTTGCACTTTCTCCCATAGTGTCACTAAAGAGTGAGAAAAGCACTCCAAGTCCCCAAAGCCACTGGCCTCCCTTTTTTCACTTCTCCTGACAAACCATCTCTTGCAGTCTGGTAATGGCAGAGCAGAGGCAGCTGTGGTTGTTCATGCCCAGTGATGGGTAGCACACGCTGTCCCCTGTCACCTCCCCAGCCCCACTTACAGTGTTCCCCACTTCTGTAGCTCAGCATTTAGCTTGTTAGTTCCTTAAGGCTGTCAGCTCTTCTGTGGGTACAGGACTTGAAGCCACACTATAGATACAGGGGTAGTGATAAATATGCAACACTGAGCACAGTAAGGTGGGTAGAGATGGAGCAGAAATCACTCTCTGTAGGTCTGAAAAATGCTTCTATCTGTGGCCAACAAGAGGTCAACACAGATAAGATCCCAAGGTTTGGGGTTTTCTTAAGCTGTTAGTTGGATTCTTTGCATAATCAGATTGTTGGCTCTGTTCATTGTTAGGTAAGGCAAATATATGAACTGCTGTGGATTCTTTAGCCCAGACCCCATGGTGCTGGAGAGAGGGTCTCTGAGGTCACCACCCTAAAATAGATTTTTTAAAATATAGCAAGAAAACAGAGTTTTGAAATGCAGTAAATAACTGCAGGCAGATAGTGCTTAAGCACACAAACTTTAGAACAGCAAGTAAGATGCTGCATGGGTTTAGGTTCTGTGATAAAGCAGCACACACGTGTGGTGGTAATGGTGAAACTGTCCCTGTGCCTGGGAGAGCCCCTCATATGGAAATTACTGGAAATACCCAATTGGATTTCCTTCTTTTAATTTTTTATTTGTGGGAATGACTTATTTCTCATATCCAGCACTTGCCTCCTTGCTGTTCAGCTTTCTCAAAAGACACTTTTCCAATAGTTTCTCTACTGGAAAAAAGAGAAATGAGAGTGAAGTAGGAATTCTGGCTCACACGGGGGCTTCCCAAAGACAGGCACTGGAAAGCTCAGCGTTAAACTCTGCACAGAATTCACTCTGGGGAGAAGAAACCCTTGGAAAGCCAGACCACGTAAACCAGGGGCTTCAGGAATGACAGAGTTAATGCAGAGGAGGGATTCTGCTGGAAATGCAGGTGTGAGCCTGGGTCTGACTCAGTGGTGCTGGGATGCAGCCTGGATCAGTCCCCAGCAGGAGGATCTGCTCTGTCCTTGCAAAGCAGCAGCCTGTCCCTTCTGCTGCACACAGAGGGACAAGGGGAGAAACTTTCCTCTCCACGCCCCGTGGATGTGATGGGTCCTGTGCAGTGCCTGTAGCTGCAGGGAGACTGGACAAGCCCTGGTCAAATCCATCAGGAGAGATTACTCTGTGGTCTTCTCCAGGATTATCAGAGGCTCTTTTATGGACGAGGTCAAGTCAAGCTGATTTTCATTTGCTGCTTGTCTCCCTTCAGTGGTGCAGCTGAAGCGAGGCTTAGTTTAAATTCATACCTTAATTTCAGTGTTGTGTATAAAGCTTTCACAATACATCTTTATTCTTCAAAAGTAGTAAACTTTTATTGCACTTTTTCTATTGTCGTAAGCTTGGCCAGATGTCTTTTAGGCTCACTGGTTTTGTTCAGAAATTCTTTGTAGATTTTGAGTGGGGCCTGTTCTGATGAATGAGGAAGGTATCAAAGGGGGAAAATAATTTATGTATATATATATATATGTAGGTTGGGTTTGGTTTTTTTTACACCTTAACTTCTGCAGATGTTAAGTTCTGTGACTTCCAAAATGTTCAGCCTGTCTGCTTTATTTTGGTAAAATAAAATTTCCTGAGGCATGACCAGCTCCACCATGGAGATACTTCAAGAAGGGGAGCAGCAGGCAGTGGTGAGGATGAGGGGGCACAGGGCAGTTGGTTTCCCATTTGCAGCTCAGAAGAGGTGGGTGCAGCACATCCCCAGCCCCTGGGAACTGAACACAAGCCCCGTGTGCCCCCAGCTGCCAGGCACTGAGCCCTCACCCTGCCCTGTTGCTTGCTTCTGAGGAAGGGGCATGAGGGGCAGGGTGATGCTGGTGACCACAGGGGGTTACATAAACCTGATTCATAACTAGAAATGAGTCTGTGCTGGATGAGAGGTGTCTTCTCACCACCCCAGTGGTGCATCACCCAGGTGTGAGCTGGTGTGCTGGGTGTGCTGTGCTCCTCTCCCCGTGCCAGGGCAGGCTGTGCACCTTCCAGCTGCACTCAGTTAAAAGAATTCCCTTCAGTGACACCCCCTTGTACCAGGCAGGGCTATCTGAGCTCCTCGCTCTTCGGGGTCCTCGGGTCAACCTCTTTAATTAAGTCTTGTAATGTTAAAGAGTGAATTCAATACCCATCCTGCCCTATCAGAGCTAACACTCTTTCCTGCACTGCTTTTATCAGCACGCCCAATTTTCCACCTGGAATTTGTTTTAACGAAGCCCAAATCCCATTTTGTGGACTGCTGGAGGCTGTGTGGAACACTCAGCCCGCTACTCTCTCATCCACACCATGAAACCCGGGACAAACAAGCTGTAAGCTGTGTTTTGATGTCAGGTTAAGCTATTACGGTACAAATTGTGTTTAATATATTTTTAAATACTTTCTTTAATATTTTATAGGGTTTTTTTTCCTATTGAATTAGCAGTAAAACAGCAGTGCTTCATATTTCAGATCTTTTTCCACCTTTCAGAGGCTTGCGTTCCACATGATCTGGTTACCAGCTGGACAGCCAGAGGCTGAACACAAAGCAAGCACAGCAGCCTTCGTTTCTACCCCAGTGTTCAAGACAGAGTGTGTTTTTCCACAAATAACCCGCTCTCTGATATACTCCCTGTTTTAATTCCACCCAAAAACCAGAGATGTTTCTTTCCTCTGGCCACCAAACACGAGGAGGTTGAGCGTGTGGATTTTCGTCTGAGAGGAGGGTGCCTCACTCTCCTGACGTGCACATTTAAATGGCCATTTAAATTGCACCTCAGCTCTGACTCTTCTGAGATGAGCAGGTCTCGTATTTGTTCAGTGTTAACAGCACACTTAAAATCCAGGTGAGAGCTGTGGCATGGAGTTGTCAGGCTCCAGCAAACGTGAAAATAAACGAAGCAGTTCAAATGCAGGTTTGACCAACAGTTGGGTTCACGTTTGTGACAATCCCAAGGTGTAGAGGTAGAGAGACACACGGGAAACTAGTTCTGCTGCCCCTTGAGAAAAGGGGGGGATCCCAGCAAGGACTCTCTGGTGCTTTAGGAAACTTTGGCTGCAAGAATTGGTCTAATGGGACAGCTCAATAACACACTGGAGCCAGTTGTGCTGGGAGCTGTGTCAGAATGAGGTGAACTCTGACCAGTTTAAAACAGTTCAGACCAGTTCCAGTGCATCCCTCTGAGGAGTTCACATCAGTGCAGGTAGATCCCTCTGGTGGGATGTGTGTCAGGTCTCTTGCTTAAGTGCATCCTTAGACTCCATTCTTATTTTTCTCTCCCCCCTCTCTTTTCCTCCTCCTTCTCCCCCAGTTCAAGTGCTGTTAGCCCTGCAAAGGTCAGTCGGGGCTTCCTGCTCTCCACAGACCCTGTGCATTTTGGGTGGGTTGGCACTGGCTGGAACTGCTTAGAGCTCAGTACAGGGTGCAGTATTTCATGTGGAGTAACCCAGCACTGCACACTTACTATTATCTGCATGGACACGGACTCACTACACGTTGGTAAATAGCAGTTTTGTCACTAAAGTCAACACACTTGACCCTGTTTATGGAGAAGTTACCATTCCTCCAGGGTTTTTCAGAGTGAAGCCACACTCCACCTTACCAGCATTTTTCCAGCTTGGAGGAAAACCCCTTTATTCCAAACCATAAACATTGGGGCATCAAACACTTGAACTTGCCTGCTTCCAGCACATGCTCCTCTTGTGTTAATACAGTTTAAAATTAAAAAGTAAATGAAAGTAAATGAAAGTTACTTTTTTTTTTTTTTTTTTTTTTTGTCTCCAGGCTGTTTTCCAAATTGTCCCAGTTCTACTGTTTTTACTGTACTTGTTCTGTTCAGCAGCAGCCTGCGTGTGTGTGTGCAGCTGTTCAGGGGTGTGTGACTGTCTGGGCACATCAGGATTTCAGTGCAGTGCAGCTCTGGCTGCAGAGACCCCCCATCAGGGAGCCCCCTGCCCCGACCCGCCGCTCGCCGCCAGCGCGCCGAACGGGAGAGATGTAAAAACAATTACAATCTAGAATGTACTTGTTAGAGCAAAAGAACAAACTAAACTAATTTAAACTAATTTTTCCCTTAGGATGGTAATTCATTGACAGAATTACCCTGCTCTTGGACGGGGCTGTTGTTTGCACAGCGGAGCGTGCTGGATAAATAGCGGTAATAGCCGCGCTCCGCCTTTAACGAGCTGAAATGTCTCGATATGCCTGATCTATGGGACAAAGTTTATTTTTGCTCTCTAGTGAGAAACCAGGGATGGCTTTGGCTGCTTTTTTTTCTGTAGCTGGTTCATGCACCTTCTGAGGCGGGCTGAGTGTCAGCAGCAGCAGGGACTGGGATGTGGCGGAGGGCTGAGAGCTCAGCCCCCCGAGCCTTGGGCGCACTGCAGCTGCAAGAAATGGGTTAAGGCAGGATTGAAGACCTGGGACCTGGTCTTGGGAGGGAGCCCATCACCTCAGTGCTGGTCTGCTGTCAGCAGTAGGGGTCTGAGCCTGCTGGGGGTGGGCAGGAAGAGGGAGCTCTGGGCCAAGGGCAGGTGATGTTTCTATCGGCTGGGTGGCTGTTGGAGGGTTCAGGAGTTGCTGAAAGCACTGTAGCTGGACTGGATCTACCTACATTTAGTCTTAATCCACCACTCAGTAGAGCATCCACTTCTAACCCTCTTAGGTTTTTCTGGCCTGCATCACATCCTTGTAATTCCTTGGGCACAGGGCTGGTGATGGTGGTTTTGCTGCTATGCCTGGCTGGAGAAATCCTCCACCTCCCTGCAGCTGCCCTGCCCTTCTTCTCCAACTTGCCCGTCCTGATGGCAGCTCCAGCCTTAACATCTCCAGAGGGATGGGACAGATGAGGCTGAAATGCTGGATGTAAGTGCCCGTGTGTCAGACCAGTTGTGTGCCCGCCCCTGAAGTAGGGGTAGGAGGGTTTAGATTTTATCTGAACAAGTGTCCTTATGGAAAGCACCACTTGGAAACAAACTTCACAGATTCCTTGCTCCTTACCAAAGAGCAAACTTGCTGCTTTTCATTAAGCTGTTTGATTGCTATCAAGCTCCTTCTGTCAGTGCCAAAGGCAGCCAGGGCTTTGTACAACGTGCTGGGTAATTGTGCAGCTTCTGTGGTCCGCCTGTGGAACAATGTCTCATAAAAATCTTAAGCAGCTATCACTTTTCATGGCTAATGAACTGAGGATCTGGGAATTAGATCCAGAGCCAATTCTTGGATTAAACCTTGCGAGCCCAAAACAAGGCTGTCTTCAGGAATAAAAAACAACCCAGGGCTGCTGGAATAGGGTACTGCGGGCGGTGACCTTCAAGATGTGAGATAAGTGACCAACATGAAGGGTACAGCAAAAACTAATCAAGGAGGAGGGATGAATACCAAAGGACTTGTCTGAGAGTCAGTAATGCAATTGAGGGGCAGGGGGAATTGTTTGTTTTTAGATGTGATTTCTAAAAGGCTTTTTTTTTTTTTTAGTTTCAGGAATATTTGAAGTAAGTATCCCTCAACATTCAGATGCTGATCAGGGACAGAATGAGTTTAGTGGCCTCGGCCTGCCCCCGGCAGGGAGCAGGAGAACCCCCCCGGCCCAGCGGCGCACAAAGGAGCGGGTGGGTGGTCTGTGCTCAGAGGGGGCTGAGAGGCAAATTTCATCCCCCAGACCAATCATATTTAATAATCGCCTGGCAAAACCCGCGCTCTCCTCAGCGCCCCGACGGCCAAAGAAAATACCCGTATCGAGTGTAGATTTCAGTGCTTCCAGGAAAACGACAACGTGGAGAACAACTGGAAGAGTTGTAAATAGTGGCTTTAACAGGAAGATTCCAGAATGTCTTCAAAGTAAATTAGCTACCGCCGTGCCTCCTCGCACTGCCTCCTCCCTGCCCTTCCTCCCCCCCAGCCCGCTTTTATTTGCTTTGAATTTCCCTTCCGCTCTCTTAGTTGACAGCATTTGCAGTTATTTCTGTTAGGGAACACGGCCATTCTTTTTTTTATGGCAAGGTGAAAATAATTTTATTTTCATCACTTTTCCCCCACTCCCGTGATGGATTTACTTGAAAAAAAATAATGACGGGCTTCACAAACTGGCCTGACAGTTGTGATGCAGAGAGTGAGCTGGCTGAGCAGGGACAGTGAGGCATCTCTGTACCTATTATGGCAAAAATCGATAATGCTTTCTGTAAATTGCTCCTCCCAAAGGAGATGAACAAATGCAGGAGACAAGGGAAGCCATCATTCTGTATGAAAGCCCCAGCACATTTGGACCAGTGCAATTATCAGGAAGGGCTTTTTTTCCCTTTTCTTTTCTCTCTCTTTTTTTTTTTTTTTGGGAGGGGTGGGGGGTTGGTGAAGAGTGAGATACAGGAGAGAAAAGACTTGGTTTTCCAGAAATGTTCATTGAAGGCTAAGATTCTGCAAATTACCCAAATACATTGCTTTTTGGGGGCAAGGAAGGAATTAAGGTATAATTTTAGGAGGTACTCCTACTCTTTGGATGTCTTTACATTCCAGCTGTGCTTTCAGGCTTGCCTAGTTAATTTTTTTTTTTCTGACAGAGAGCAGTGTTCTTCTCTAATCATCTAGAACCACAAGGTTCTGTTAATCCTCACATGTGTTTGGTTACCTGCGTGGGAATTCCGTAGAATGCCAAGAACAGATTTTTGCCACTGTGGACTCATATAAATCCTGTATCCAGTGGTATGAAAGGTAATCAGAGCCTGACGCCTTTACTGCTGCTCAGACTGATGGAGGCAAAGTCATTATTTGTCTAGCAAACGAGGAATCACAGGGAATATGGGAGCCAGGGGCACTCGGCGAAGGTGCAGAGCTTGAACAGAAAGGATGGTGAGGAATGAAGAGACAACTGAGTGACTTGTTTTGCTTTTAAGTGTTTGCACTTCCTCCCAAACACCTCAGATGAGCACTGGTGGGTCCTGCAGCGCGTTCACTTTCATCACAAGGACGTTCCCTTTGTGAGTTTCTTAAAGAAGATCCACACTGATGTTTTCCAGAGTGGATATTGATAAGGAATATACATGGGAATGAGGGTCCCCCTTACTGGGCATTATCTCACACGGAGCCTTTGGCAAGCCCTGCAGTCCTGCCAGGTCTCAGCTCTCCTGTCGAAGCAGTGAGATTAGTAATAACACTTGTCTTTGTTAAGCTCTTCACTTTCTTCAAACAAAAAAGAGTTGATTGTTCAGTGTGTTACTGACAGGGCTTCCTCTGTCCAGCAGATAGACAATTTGTTTTTGTGAAGACATGTGAGACTTTTTCCTGCCTGCACACTGCAAGAGGAGGATGAAGCACAGCTCCTCAGCGATGTGATGATGGGCTGTTCTGTCACCTTTCTCTGAGCCTGGCATGTCTGTCTGTGAGAAACCCAGTGAAAATACCATAGGTGAATGGGAAATATATTAGTTGTTGTTCCTTCTCACAGTTGGAAGATAAGAAAGAGATACTGTGGGCAGGTACTGAGATTTAAAGTGTCCTGAAGTTCAGAAAGCCTTTCAGAAAGACTGATTTGGAAAGGGCATTCAGCAAGTTCAGAAAAAGCCACGGTAGGTAAAAGAGTTCAGCATCTATCACCTTGAATTAAATCAAACGTGAAGGGAGAGGTGCTGGTGGGAGAGACTCAGCCCTTCAAGATCTGTCTCAGAGCTGCTGTTCCCAGAACATGGTTAAATGCTTAGGGATGTGTTGCCAGATGTGGGAGATACCAACAGCAAGACTTAGAATGCAGTGAGGTGGATGTCGGGCTAGTGGCAAATGCTGGATGAGTTAAACTGCTTTTACTGGTGCTAAAGAGCTGCCCGTTGAGTGAAGATGGATAAATGACAGAAAGGCCATGATGGAAAAGAGAAGGTATGCAGGAGAGGTAGTCATTATTCGCAGTGGTTTCCTGAATTTTGTTGTCTGACATTGTAATTCCTGCCTCTTGATTGGTTTCGGTTTCTTTGGCGAGTTTTTTGTTCATGAATTCTAAGTCTCTCTGGAGTGCTGCTAATTGCTTCAGAGCTGGAGGAGAATGTGTGAATGAAAGCAGACATTGTAATTCCAGCAAACCATTTAGTTAGAGCCATTTCATGGTGCGTTAAGAGCACAACAGCTGTTTACAGTTTCTGCACATCTTCCACACCACGCAGGCATTTTTTTGATGAGTGCCTTTTTGTCCCGCGATAAGCACATAAGGACTGACAAACTTCTTCTGTCGTGTTCTCACAACCTGAGAAACAGCTTGAGTTTCTTCCTCCTAATGCCTCTGGAATGGACCCCTCTGTGGCTGGTGAGGAGATGAGCGCTGGATCAGGTTTCTGCTCTGGCAGTAGGAAGCCATGAGGAAAATGCCCCAAGTGTGCATCACGGGGGAGGCCAGTGGTTGTGAAGTGGAGTGTTTCGGTGTTCCCACTGCTTTGAGGTTGGGAAAACTATGGTGGAGCAGGAAGTGAGGACACTCTTTAAGCCAGTATTCTGTCTCCCTCTGATGGAAGGGAAAAGCGTAGCTTTGCCCTGGATGTGAGCGCAGGAAGAGAGCAAGCGAAAATGATTTGCTAAAATCAATAATTTTCACGTTGCCTTAATGCATCTAAAATATTTAGAGGAAATATGTTTAAAAGCTATTATTACGGTTTACATATACTGCAAGTTTTAAATAATGAATTCGAAAAAAAAAAAAAGCTTCTGAAAAAATAAGGGTGGTTCTCATAACCAGGAGGCAAGTCTGGGAACCCAGCATGCTACAGGTCAGGAAAGGGCAACTGGAAAGGCAACATCCATCAAACCTGTGCCAGCGGCTGCCTATTGGTGATCTGCTTCCGCTAGCAGTAGTTATTCTTCTGAAGGGAAAGCCTTCTAAACAAGGCTGTGAATTGGTTTTCATGCTCGCATTGACAGATTGGGAAAGCAGTTTGTTCTACCAAATTTAACAATGATATATCATTATCACAACTTTGGGGGAAATCTATAAAATCAATAAGTTTGTAGCCTGAACAGGATTTGTATCGCTTGCTTGCTGTGCTGGTGTCAAAGCGTGAGCATATGGATTGAGTCACAGCCTGAGATCAATGGAATTTGTGGACAGTAAGCTCAATAACAAGCCCTTCTGAAAAGAAATAGATGTAAAAAGCAAATTTACTAGAGTATAAAAAAAAAAAAGCTAATATCTTTTCCGCGCCTGGCTGTAAAGTGCTGTTTGGCTGCCGTTGGCTGCTGGTACTTTGAAAGCTGTCTAGGGTATGTGCTTGCAATGCTGAGTGCTGCTGCTCTCTACTTCCATGCCTTGCATGTACAGTTGGATGCTTCTGTTTGTAGGGCTTGTATTAGGAAACTAGCCAAGAATAGGAGGAGGGGGAAAAAAAATAGCCCTTTATATTGTAAACTGAATAAAGAATAAAAACAGTCAGTGTGTCTGCTGGGGAAAGACCATGGTGGCTTTATTTACTTTGTACTGGCAGGGCTTGCTAATGGAGAAAAATAAAAAGGCATAATTAAATAGTTTAATGAATTCGCAGCTCTTTTGTTTGAGTGGGGCTGGGAATGCATGTTCCAGAGGGCCTCACAAAGAGCTCGGCTGGTAGTGAGTTAAAAGTAGGAAATCAGTCCTTTGAAGGCATTTTTATACTTCATTATCCCAGCATGTAAAATGACTTGTACTAAACGATTGAGGATTTTTTTTCACTCTCTCTCTTTTCTCTCTTCTTTTTCTAAACAAAGGAGAGCATCAGGGCGGCAGGAGCATAATTCCCCTCAGTGTCCTAGAGCCAATAGATCAGCTTGTCAGCGAATTGGTGGGCCTGTACTTACGTTTCAGTAAAATATAGGGCTCTGGGAAACTGTAGTGAGCAACGAAACCGCAAGCCAACCACCACAGAAACACAGGCCCTCTAAGAGATCCTGGGGGAACGGGGATGAGAAGACCTCCCTTTCCACCTCAAGACTTTGCAGTAGGCATGTATTGGCTTTTAAAGGAATTTTTTGAGGGTGTGTGTGTGCAGTTAAAGCAATCACGTTGCCTTTTTCCCCCAGGTTTTTATTTCTGTGTTGTTTTGGATTAGTAAAGCTGGATCAGCTAAGGTGTATTTCCTTCCTCCCAGCAGGCCGAGCCGTGGCATGCAGGATTGTTGTGAAAGGAATGGCATCTACCAGTGCTTCCCAGCGGGTGTGAGTGCACTGGGGATGGTGACAGGAACGGGTGACTCACCTGGGGCAGGTACAGCAGGTGCTGGGCTGGGCGGGATACTGGTCCACATCAGGCTTTGACCGTGGCGCTTTGGGCACCAGCGTGGTCTCCACACAGCTCAGCCAGCAGAGCCTGAGACGCCTGCAGCACCCCGGGTTGCTCAGCCCTCAGAGCCCAAAAGGGTCACCAGTCTGTGGCACGCTGCCCAGTATGACACAGAGATTGGCCTCGAGCGCTGCTCCCCGTGGCTGCACTGGCACCAGTCTCTGGTGTGAGCATCCTGCACTGGGACACACACCACGGACTGTCTGACCTTCCCTGGGCTCTACCTGATGACCTGAGCTCATGTGTGAAGTGCTGAGGAGGAAAATGGGTGCTTCCTATTAAACAAGTAGCATGGAACCAATCTGAATCCAGTTTGAGGACTGTCAGGTCCAAACTCTGCTGGGCACCAGTGTCGTGTGTGGCACGGCCTTGGGTGTTACCTGCTGGTAGGTGGCTTCTCTTTCTGGTAGACCCTGTGGCCTTTTTTCACATGGCCATCACCAGGTGATCATTCCATGCAATGGGAGGGAAGACCTGTGAGGAAAGATACCTGTTTTTGAGCAAATGAAGAGTTTGCCCCTGTGCCATCCTTGGCCTTTGATTTCACCTGGGCACTGGAGCTGGTCCCATTCTGTGTGCCTGTGAGAGCCAGCTGCAAACAGCAGGGAGCTTCCCTCCAGGACTCATCTGGCCCACGGACTGCTATTTACAAAGCATTCTCTGGGTTTTTACAGCTCGAGTTTGCTTATAAACAACACTAACTGTTTGTTTCTTGTTAAAATTTACCTCATAAACAAATTTTACTGCGCGAGTTCAAGGCAATAATTGTTTAATCCCGACTTTCTCATACCCGTAATACAGGGACTGTAAAGCTGTGGTTGGCACTTTATGGGGTTTTTCTGTGGCTCTCTGCAGCGAGTGCTGTGCCGTGGAGGGATGTGGGCAGCCCCATGGGGGGAGCTGGGCTCGCCTCTCCACTGAGCTGGTTGTCAGATCAGCGTCAGAACAGCTGAGTTTCTTTGCTCTCCTTAGAAAGAATTAGAGAGAAAATCTCCAAAGCGGCCCAAAAGTCCCCAATTGCTGTTTCTGAATTTCTGAAGTTTAACTTGGGTTCTGATGCGACGCTGGAGCTGTGCAGTTATTTACAACCAATGGCTCTCTCTCTCGTCCTTCTTGCTGAGTAGCAGGGAAATGCTGGGGAAGTGACTGCTTATATTGATTAGCCAGACAAGAGAGAGTTAGAGACCCTCAGCACTGCCACTTACAGTGGGCAGGAAACCCAAATTGACCAGTAATAAAGCGTTTGAGGTTGTACAAGGCGGCTCCTGGGGAAACTGCCTTCTCAGAGTGGGGATGCTAGGGGTGGAAAGCTGTCAATTATCCTTGTTTGATGAGGACTAAGTAAACGCGCTCTTAAAGTGGCCTCTTAGATGTGGGAGAAGATGTGCTGGGGCTGGTTCCCTCTGCAGAAGTACCTCTGCAAAGTTGGGAGGGTGGATGTTGTTGGGTCCTTACCCAAGGAGTGCTACCACCAGCAAAAAATACAAGATTTTGCTTGATATTTCTCCCTTTCGTTGTGGCCTTTTTATGAGAAAAATGAAATTGGTCTCCATGTACTAATGCTGTAGAAGTTGGAGTTCTCACTGCAATATACACCGTGGATCTGTGTGCAGCATGGGCACGTAGGAGGGGCACAGAAGGCTCAGACATAACTACTTGGGACATCACAGGCAAAAAGAGTAGCAAGGTTTTAAGTTCACTGTGCAATTAAAAGCTAAGAATAATCAGTGAATATCTCGGATACCTGATGTGACAACTGTTAGGAATTATTTAGTCCTGAAGTCTGAATAATTACCAAAATTGAATATTTTATTATAAAAGCGCACTCTCCTAGTGCAGTGAATGGATTCAAAGTGTAAGAAACCACCTTGCTTGTTGGGAATGAGTATAAAAATATAGCAGAAAGATGTTGTGATAAAATCAGGCCAAATAATAAAATAAGAAGCAGCTACCAACGTGTACCAAAAGAGCAAAAAATAACAGTACTAAAAACAGCAGCAGGAACAGGAAAGTAAAGTGTAGGATCCCCATTCAGTGGAGAGCAAAGGTAATTTTGAGACAGCCAGATATTTCTGTACCTTCTCTGGTAAAGGTCGTTTATAGGACAGCAGCTTTCATAATTGATGCCCTTGCCAAATGGATAAGATCTTAGTTCTGAATAGAGAAGAAGCAGGTTAAAGTGTCCGAGATAGCTGCTGTCAGAGCCGTGGTGTAAAGACTATATAGAGCCAAAATCAACTCAGAACTGGCAGTGGCTGTTCTTGAAAATTTGTGGAGGGGAAGGTGAAATGTTGGGAACAGCAGAGTGTCCTCAGTCTGAACAGGAGCTATCGACCAGTCAGCTAAACTCTGCAAAAAATCTGACAAAAATCAGTATTTGCAGGCACTTTGGAGACGACAGGGAAGTGAGTAACACAGGTTTGGCAGAACTAAACACTGTCTGACCCACATTGGAGCAACAACCCAGGGCAGCAGGAGGTGTGGACAGGGGAGAGTGAGTGTTGGCAGAGCTTGGGTGCAGGGAGGTGTTTGATGGTGCCTCAGAGAAAGTGGATTTGGAGTCCTGGGGGGCACGCTGAGCACTACCAGCATGGAAGGAGCTGTAAAATGAGGTTGGGCAGGGGTCTGCCCTGCCCCTGGGTCATTGCAGTGTTTGCTGTAATGAGCTGAAGCACAAGTAGGAAATGGATTTACTGAGCTTTCAGACAACAAACGTAGCTGTTGAGTACATTGGACCATAGCAGTACAATCCCAAAGAAGCCTGGTGGGGGTGATGGCTTGGCAAAAACTGAATGAAATTCTACAGTGACAACTCCAGGATCCTCCTACGAGAAGCTTGTGACGTGCACAAAAAAACGTGATGTGTTAACATTAGTAGTTCCTTGGCCAAGTGCCCTGATGATGGCTTCAAACCTTATGTCATCCTTCTGCCTTGAGAACTGAAATGATTTTGAAGTATCTGAAGCTACAAATGAATAAAAGTGGGCTTGGTGGAACAGGAAAAAAAAATGCTGAAAGCATAAATAATAAAATTTATCTGTGTGAAATCAGTTTGCCTTGCAAAGAGCTCACGTCAGATGCTTTGGAATGTTTCACTGACATTGTCTCTGCTGCACAACAACAAAAGCAAAACAAAACAGTTTCAGAACTCGCTGCAGACTCGTCACTGTGTGGTTAGTGAGCCCAGCCTGGACATCACACACACACACTGAGCCAACCAGAAACAGAGAGAGAATCTCTGTCCAAAACACAATCTGTGGTTTTTTCTGCTTATTTCAGTAGCTCTTAAAAATATAATTTTTACTGTAAACTTAATGTCCGTGTAAATGTAATACTTGTGTAAACTCTTTTTTCACTTCTGACTCAGTCCAGGCTCTTGCTGGGGCTCATCAAGGTTTTGACTACGTGGTTGCCTTGTAACAAAAGCACTTTTAACAACAGCTCTACTATCTGTTCAGTTAATTCTCCTCCTCCTCCTCACTGAACAGGGCCATGAGCGTGTGGCTTCACTGCCACTGAGCATGGAAAGAAAAAGGCTTGTTTCTTAGAGATGCCCAATTGTTGCTTCTGCATATTCACCTTATTTTATCACCAACTCTGAAGAGTTTTTCTTTCCCCAGTGAGTTCTGTGGTCAGTCAGGAGGAGCTGATGCACTTCAAACCACAACACCCTGCAAAACCTTCCCACTGCACACTGGCTCCAGCAGGAAGCCCCACTGTGTTGCTTTCAGGCACCTTGCAGGTTCTAAACAGAACAGCATTTGATGGCAGAGAGAAATTAAGATGCAGAGACACCTACCAAAATATCTAGAAGTGTGTGGGATGGAGCCCCCCGAGGCAGGTGCCAGCAGGGCAGAGCCACTGCTCCTCCTCAGAGTGCTTCGTGTAGTGCTTCTCACAGAGTTTTTTGGTGTCATTTCCCACCCTGCAAGGAAAATATCAACATACTCAGCTGTGTTTCCCGACCAATCCTTAAAGAGATGAAATTCACATTGTTTAACCGTCCAAACCTTCACCAGTGCTACGGGGCAGAGATTTGTTTGTTGGAAATGGAAAACAATCTCCCTGCTCTGTCCCTTTTGGGATAGGAAATCACCCAGTGGTCACCTTTTCAGCCTACCTGTGCCCATCTCACCTGGCTGGGTTCATTTAAAGCCTTGTCTGGCATCTTTATGTTGCATGAAGCAGTTCAGGAGAGGCAGTCCCTGCCACTTCCTTACCTATTAATTTGTTGCAGGCCAGATTGCATCTCTCTTTTTTATTATGTTTGTGGGACTGTGGACTTTCCCTTTTTTCCTCTTCACTGCCCCCCAAAAATCTCACTTCAGCAGTATGAAGCGAAGCATGCGCCGAGTGTTATGAGGTAATATCCCTTATTACAGACAAGAACAGGGCTCCTTTTAATGAGGGCTTTCATACCACGGCTCATGTCGCTGTCGAGGGAGCCCCTTTTCTTTTGTTCATAATGAGGAACACCTCATTTGCACTGTCCCTAGATTTATGGAAGGACAGGAAAAAAAAAAAGAACCCTTCAATTTATTACATCTTAAATGAACTGCTCCCAAAGCAAAAACAAAGAGGGTAGTAAACTGGTGCCTCTGCACTATATGGCTTGATTTTTATTGAGCTCTATAGTGATGTTCTGCCTCACCTAAGAAGGGTGAGCGTTGGGCTATAATTACCTCTTGTGAACCCCATTTTCTGATAACCTCGCTGGCCTCTCCCTCTTCAGGATGTTGAGTCTGTCAGTTATGGTATTTTATTTGTTCTTACTGATGGGGCTGTGTATGGTTAGAAGTGATGAAGCTCATTTGGTATTTCATTTACTTAGAAAAAACGGGGCATGCTCCCTGAATTTGAAACAGAAAAAAAAAAAAACCCATTCCACTTGTTCTGTGATTTTTATCCTAGTGTGTTTCAGAAATTCTGTTAATTCTCTCTCCTGATGCTCATCCTAACCTATAGCTCCACCTGTACTATCAGCTCCCTTCTGTGCCAGAGATTCTTGCAATACCGTAAGAGTTAACTAAAAAGGAAAACAGGTTTTAATTGATGAAATCCCAGTTTTAGAAAAAAAGGGCTTTAAGGTCAAAGTCTTTCTTTGCAAAGTGAATAGAGACAGGCAATAATAGCTGTGTTCTTGGTGCGAGATTAAATTCACTGTCTCTCGTGCAAGATGAATTGACATAATGGTGTTATTCCTTGCTTTTCTGACTTGAGAAAAAAAGGTACTAATTCCTTAAAGTTTTAGTATCTTTTAACTTCTTTGCACGAATGTTTTGGACAAAGGTAACAGTGCCTTTGGTGTGATACATTAAAAATAAAACTGGAGGTGTAGGAAGAAGGTTTTATAAAGAAGATTTTCATTTCGGGTAGTGTTTTTTTTTGTGGATTATGTATTCTTCCTTGCATTAAAGAATATGGAGCTACCAAAAACATATTTTTCAGCTAGATAATGGCAGTCTAAAACTTTCTGTCTAACCTATGGCAAAAAGCAGAAATCGATAATAAATGATCTGGTGGCTTCCTAGTTTTGCTGGGTGTGCGAATGTGTTTTCTCTCTAGTTCAAAGGCTACAGAAATTGCAGTAGACAGATTCCAGCTACAAATAATACTTCCAGCATTTTGCGTGGTCTTAAAACCTTTTTATTTATTTCCTCTTCTGCAAGAGTCAAATAAGAAGCTTTTACATACCAAGCCAAGGTTTTTTTTAGACTTAAACTTCAGAATATTTTCAATATCTGCAACATTATCTTTTGAATAATAATTACGTCTTATATTAAATTATAAGACAGCAGGATTCAGGATTAGATCTCTGCATATTATTCTAGTGAAGGAAATTATGACAGGGGTCATTTTTTAGAATTATGTAGGAGGGTAAAAGGTCCCAGGCAGCATTAGAAGGGAAGGCGTTTATAATTAAATTGTAATTTAGGCCTATGATTTATAGTTTTCTCAATGAAAAATTTGGTGCTGTAGAGAGATCCTAGGAGGAACTTTAGTGAGATACAACTTAATGAAATAATAAAAAGAAAAATTATTCTGGAATAGACTGTATTATAGTGGTGCAGTGTAGGAAGCATTTTATCAGTATTTCTCCATTTTCCAGGGTTTTATATCTAGGCAGTAGAAGTTTGTCTTAGGGTGAAACATGGCATGTGGAGTTTCAGATGATGAGAATTTTTACTGTATTTTATATGTATATTTTAAAATCATTTAGCTCATTACAACTCGAGGTATTCTAAGGCACACAAGTTGTCAGCTGGAGACAAAGCCTACTGCTTCTCTTTCTGCTGTTATTAGTCGTGAGTTGCAAGAAAACTGAGCTTTCTTCTTCCTAATTTGTGAAGTCGTTGAACTACGTACAGCAGAAATCACCCAGCTTTATAGAAACAGTTAATTTCTTTCTGATGGGCAGAGTAGTTTTGAGTTTTATAGCATTGTATTGTAAAGCAGACAGACAATGGGCTTAAAGGAGCATTTTTGTAGTTATTTTTATTAATTAGTAGGCTTAACTCCTCCCTACCACCATGATGAACAACTGTTCTGTTGGCAGGAAAACATTAATACAGAAAGGTTAAATGACTTGCCAAAGGCAATTGAGGTGGTGGTGGCTGATCTGACAGGAGAAGGCATCTCTGACCCGAGATCCTCTGGCAGTAAAACTGTTGAACTAGTTTACACAGATGGTTAACAGCTCATCGGTGGGTTAAAGCCACCTCCCAGCTTAGGGGGGACTCATTTTCATCAAAAATGGCTTTAAGAAAGGGATGTAGGTTCAGACGTTGCCTTGTGAGCATGATTTGCCTGTGCAAATTCAGCAGCTGTTCCTACAAATTGCTTATTCACTGGCCTGAGTTAAAAAAAAAACAAGCAACAACTTCCCCCCTCTACAATTACTTGAATTTTGTATAGTCATAGAAAGTCAGTGTGCAAGTTCAGTGTGTGGGTTTGGAGATCACCACATTAAGGCACTGTATCAAGCCTTCTGGTACTTCACTTTTTTCTTTTTTTTTTTCTTTCTTTTCTTGTAGTAACATAGAATACAAAAGAGAACCTGACTAAAATAAACGTACTTAAGCAGCCTCTGAAATAAATAAACTATTGAAATTGTATCAAAGCAAAACATGACATTTCCCATATCACAGAGGGATGAGTATGCAACTGAAAAATACACTGATTTTGTCCATTATATAAAAGGATAAGAGGACTTAATAAAGGCAATTCCCTCCCAGTGGAAGGGAAAATAAAAATAAACAAAAGGGACAAATAATATATTTGCATCGTTTCCGTGTTATCCAGCTGAAATCATTCAGCTTGAACCGTGTTCAACTACCATGGCTTAAGACTCCTGTACGGCAAATGCTAATTTGTAATATAATCATTAAACATCAGAGGGGTTTTGTACTCAAATAGCTCCCAAAGAATTGTTCTGTCACAAAGAGCAGGGCACAGAAAGAGGAGGACAGAAGGAAAAATATTACGGTGTGTGGCAAACAATTGCCTTGGAAAGCAAAGAGAGGAGAACAGAAAGATACTGAATTACTGAAATTCTCTCTTCCCTCTGACAGTGATGCTGAGGATTCAGGAACTCACTAAACATATCAGAACGGACTGTGGCGTGGAAAAGGTGCCTGAGTTCGGTGGAAACAAAAGAGCTGGGGAGCTGGATAGAAGGCAGTGCTGGAGAGAAGTAGTAAATGATTTCTGAATGATTAAAATACAAATAGTATCAATATTAGCTTTAAAATTATCCAGGTATCTGTGTATTTAATGGAGTGCATGGATTCTTCCCCAAATATCCACATTTAATGAGAAAACAAGAAGCTATTTAAAGACAGAGTCTTCAGGCATAATGAGTATTTAGGAATGTTAACAAATAATGTATGTCATGGGGGAAAAAAAAAGATCTTGATAGCAAAATGATTCTCTGGCTTCTGTGTAAATAACAGACAGTTTAGAACTCTTCTCAGTGAAGAAGTTACATCACAGGCTCTAGGATTTTCAGAGGAACTATTCATGGTTTATTGTGTCAAATTAAAAAAAAAGAAATCAAGGTTAATTTTTTCTTTCCCCCTTTCCAAACTAACCTGAAAAGGAAGAGGTTAAGAATGATGCTTAAAAAACCCAAGGTATTTCACCTTAAACAAAGGGAACAGCAAGAGATATTTACAGGAGAAAAAACCCACATTTTCCTGTAGTTTTCTGAACCTTGCTTGCAGTAAGTGTTGATTATGGAATCATTTGTTTGAAATCTAGGCTTTCTTCTTTGTAACTCCTTTCCCTCTCCTTGATCCAGCAGAGAAATCACAAGTGCCTGTGTTTGACTTCTCCTTTTGTTTGGCACGGCGCTCTGATCGTATACCTCATTTAGCATCTTAACATCGCTCTTGGATGAAGAAGCAGCAGCCTTTGTTTAGAAAGAAAGTCTCTTTGATAATTAGAAGTAGTGAGGGATGTAACAAAACCCCAAGAAAATGCGTTACAAAGTGAATGCATCTTTTATTTCAGCAGAGAGCCATTGCCCACGTGGCAGAATCCCCGGGCGAGGCCGTGGCCAGCGGCCCACCGACCTGAGGCCCACCGAGGCTTTGTCCTGTCCCCCGCCCTGAGCCTGTCCTGCCGTGGCCGCTGCCCCTGGGGCAGGCCGGGGGTCTGGGGCAAGCCAAGTGACAAGGGCGTGCTGGGGGTCTGGGGCAAGCCAAGTGATGAGGACATGCCAGGGGGTGATGGCAGGCTGGGGGTCTGGGGCAGGCCGAGTGGCAGTGGCAGGCCGGGGGTCTGGGGTAGGCCAAGCGACGATGTCAGGCCAGGTGCCAGGGACAGGCTGTGGCCCCTGTGCCAAGCTGAGGGTTATTGCAGCGCTCTGGCCTGCACCTCTCAGCCTGAAACCGACGCTGTACATCTGTGTTTTGGGCTCCCTGAACTTCCACCACCAGCCGAGGCCGTTTTACTCCCCCGGCCTGGCAGCGGCCCCCTGCCATGGCACTGCTGAGGGCGGGTGGGTGCACAGAGCTCTGCTCTCAGCTGGGTCACTCGGAGCCCTCAGGAGAAAGGCGAAGTGGGCACAGGGACAAAGGACCACAGAGGAGCAGGGAAATGGATCCCCAGGTCTCTGGGAGTGACTGGGAGCTGTGGAAGAGCTGGGGGGCTGCTGTGGTGCCTGTGCCCCCCCTCAGCTCCTGAGCACCTCGGCTGGTGGCAGAGTCTGAAGCGTTGGCACCACGGCTGGTTGCAGGGCTGTGGTGGCTCCATAAAGGAAGAGTTTGCAGCTGCGAGGGGCTCCTGTGGTCACAGGAAAAGGTGTGTGGACCCCCCCCATAAAGCAGGTGAACACCTCTTGTAAAAAATAGGTTTTTTTTAATGTGTCTGTAAGAACTGCTGACGTGGTGCTGGTCAAGTAACCCAGCGTCGTGCCGTCGTCCGCAGCCTGGCTGCTCGGCTTCCATGTGGGGAGCTGGGGGAGAAAGCACAGCCCCAGTGGAAACCAGTAAAAACCATTACAGAATGTAATACATGCTAGGAAATGTTGTGCTTAAAAAAAAAAATCTCTAGTCTAAGGTGGCTTAGAGCAGTTCCCCAAAATTAATAGACATATTTGACCTTAATCTGTCTTCCCGGACAAGTTTAATTATGGCAATTTCTGAACTTCAGCTCAAGCTCTTGTTTTAGAAATGTTAGTGTTCTTTTAATGTGTGTTATTTTGAATTTAATAGCACTGTGTTTTCTAAAAAAAAGCAAAATTTTCTATCTACAAAAAAAATTACTGGAGTGGAATAACCCAAGATTTTGGAGATGCTTAAGATTAATTTATCTTTCTAAATAAATTATTGTTTCTGAGATTAGCTCAAATTGGGGGTGAGAAGGAGGAAATTAGAAATACTGTTTCAAGAGCCGTATTTAAAAGGGAAGCTTTTTGAGAACGATATCGTTCCTTTTGTGATCACAGTCTGTCCTTTCCAGGAATCTTTCAGTGTAAAACACTGGGTATGATCTGGTGATGTACAACAACTCGAGCCCTAGCATTTTTTCTAGCTGTTATTATTAGTCTTATATAACTTAAAGATGGAAAGGTTGTAATATCTGTGTGTAATTTGAAATATAAATATTTGCAAATATAAAATGTGCCACAACACAGTCAATGTAGGTGTTAGTAGTACATCCTGATGTTTAGTATTATTAGTACTAGTAATTTAGGGGGGAAAAAAAGTTGTTTTATTATTTTCCATAGTCAGATTCCATTTACCTTGTCTCTCCTGCTGCTGTTGGTGCCCAGTGCACTGGCAGCAGCAGCATTCTCTGCCTTGGTTGTGCCAGCAGCACTGTGAGGGGGTTTGTTCTGCCCCCAAAGAGCTCCAGGCACTGTAACCTGCAAAATTACACAGAATTAATGAAGGCTTTGGGTCATCTGTGGCTTCTCTTAGATGAGTATGGGAAGAAATACTCGATGTATTTTTGCTGCCCTGCTTTGCAAACTGAGGGCAGCTGGTGGCTTTGCAGGGGAGTTCACTTCAACCAGTCTGCTGCTGGGATGAAAATGCATTTCTGGTTTCCTGGAAGTTTGGGAGGCCAGGTTTGTAAAGAGATGTATCTCTTACCTGACATACACGATTTTACTGTGTTCTTCTCTGCTTAACAGGGGAAAAAAAAAGCTTGAGAACGTGAAAATGTTTTCTTCTTTCTTTCTCTAGGGCTGGTTTTGTGAGTAGGATTCTAACAGAGCGGGGGAACTCATTGCTTGAGTGCACTTACTTTAGTTCCACATCTTATCCAACTCTAGGAACTTGAACTTGTCATTATCAGACACAGAAGGTCAATGCATTAGCCATGGTGCTGGCTCTTTCATGTGGCCTTTCTGAAGAGGAAAAAAACAGCTTTTAATCTTAGCTTTATAAAACACTGTGTGTACTGGGATACATCCTAACTTGTCATTTCCTCCTCTGTTTTAGTGCTGGGGGTATCTGGAGATGCTTTATGATGCCACACAGATACACACGTCTGCAAAAGGCCTAATCTGAAGTGAATCTTCTATAAATAATAAACAACAAATAGGTTCCTTTTAGTTATATTAGCCCCAAAATAGGTCATGTACATTTGTTTTAAATGCAAACTTAACAATAAAGTAAATTCCCTAGGTGGAGAATTTGATGTGTTTGTGCAAATTTTCTGGACATAGTACAAAAAAAAGCCAACACCTATATTTTACCATTTAAAATATTTATACATTGTCTCTTAAAGTCCTGTGTTTGAAATACTGTTTATAATAAAATCCCTACTAGAGACCCAATAGCCACAGTATAGACACTTGCTGTTTGTTATTCAAAGTATTCACTTTGCTTTTTTTTGTATGGAAACTTAGTGCTTTACTTTGTTACCAGAAGAAACGACACCTCTGTCAGGTTCCTGCCTCCAAATAATCTTATTTTTCAATGTCTGTGCTAATTTGTGGTCGAAATGAACTGATAAGAGAGTTATCCCACGGGCCAGACGGGTGTGGAAGGTGCATCTCTATCTCTGGGTAGCTTCAGAATAAATCAAGCCGAGTTCTCAGACTTCAGTTGCTCAGTGTACAAATATATTAATAGCAAAATGATAGCCTAGCCTGGAGTCAATTGCTATGTTTAGTGTCTCAGTACTTAAGCTAAAATAAAAGAAGGAATTCACCAGAAAGGAGGAGCAAGGTGAAGAAAACATAAGTGTTCAGTGTAAATCCCCTGCCTGGCTCCTGGGGGAACAGGCTCCTTCAGCTCTTGGCCCTGGGGTCGGTGCCCCCAGGGTGGCTTCTGGGGAGGGGGGTGAGGAGAACAAGCCTCGTGGCAGTGGGGCTGGGCTCTGTGCCTCTGCTGGAAATATCCATATGGTTTTTACCTAAAAAAAAGGCTGAGAAGACTGCCCAGGCAATCCGTGTAATGCTCCCCTGCATGTGTGTTAAAGTCTGTGGGTAGCTGCAGCAGAGAGGAAGGCAGAGCTGGGAAATGGGTAATTTATTGTGGTGGTTTGGAATTAAAATGGCTATGACACCTATTGTAGCTTTCGTGCTATTTCTGCCTAATCTAATGGTGTTTGGATTTTAATTGGAGCCTTTAAGTGTTGCTATACCACAAGGAGCACATCTAGGATGTCTCACAGTGGTGTTAGACAAAGCTGAAACGCCTGGAATCGTAGTGGCACATTTTCCAGCTTGTGTTCTTCCTGGAGCTAGCTGGAATCTTAAGTTCTGTGTGTCACCCATTGTAATATACATAATTTCTTCGTCCCTATTCATTTTCATCCCTGAGATGCATTGTAGAAGTGTAAATCCATCACTAGATAATTTTCACTTCTATTATTTACAAAAATGAATAGTTAAGCAAGTCATTGTTATTAGTGGGATGCTATTGTTGTTTCACAGAGATAGGGCCTGCCAAGGTCTTGAATGATGTGCACTTGAATGTTCTTTCAAGATACTTGTACCTGTTTCATTTGGGAGGAGTTTCACTCATGTAAAATCAAACAGAAACAATTTTAGTAGCCTCTGAAAAGAGAAGAAGGGAAAATGGATATTAATGAACTATTTAATATTCTGCTATGGAAGAGATGCAGTGATTTTGCTGTTGACACTTTTGCATGGAATTAAAGAGATCTGGTGGTTGTTTTACTCATCTGTCTTTGTTCCTGAAAGACTTTTCAGTGTCATCAGATCTGGTTTTGTAACCTTAGAGATATTTTACAGACATTACAGACAAGGGAAAAAAAAAAGCTTCTTTTTCATGAAATTCATTGGTATTCAGAGCAGGGCCCTTTGATGAGATAGAAATTTTGGCTAAAGCTTTAATGAGTTTTTTTATTTCCTGAACTTAACGTTGGAAATCGTGTGGGCTCCACAGTTCCGATTAAGGGTTGTGTGTTTTGGTCGGGGCTTTTTTTTGTTGGTTGGTTGTTGTTTGTTTTTTTAAATTTTCCATAATATTTGTGTGTCTGTTACTCAGTATGTTATAGATTGTGAGTTGAGAAGTTCAGGATGAGGGTGGAACAGTTTGGAGCTCTAGATCTCTCCTGCACGGCCTGACACTCTGGCGTGCTCCAGCCAGGTGAGCACTCACAACTCAGGGTTACACAGACAGTGCAGTGGCAGAAACACTACAGGGAGCTGCAGAATTCCTGTGGGGGATGCACCTTTACACCAGACATCTGCTGCTTTCTTAGAGCCTGCTGAGCACCAGATCTCCTCTGCAGCAGCCCGTGTGCTGGTGCCTGTGGTGAGCAGGGCTCTGGGGCTCCGGATTCCACGTGAATTCCTGGTGCTGTGGCCACCTTCGGGGTGCTCAGTCTCTGAAGAGTTGGTAGGATGACTCTTTGCTGCTTTGATGTAGGAGAACACGTGGAGGTCTGGTGGGAATCTGTAGAGCTGGTGTCTCCTTTAGCCTGTTCCCCAGTTCAACCAGTATTAGTCTGGACGTGAGAGTTGTCTTTGTGCTTGGCTGGTGACACTGTGATGTCAGGGGCTTGGATCTGAGAGTGGCATTTTCCAGAAGCTGTGCTGAGCTGTAGACAAGCAGGTCTGCACACCTGCTGCATCAGTGGAACCAATAACCATTTGTGTGTATTTCATGTCCAGGAAGATCTTTGCTCCTGTGGCTGCTTGTTTCGTTGCACTGATGAGCGATTTGAGAGACTTTCCACAGGCTGCCATTGCTGCTCTGAGCTTTGGTCACCCTCATGTTCTCCACCACACTCCTCACAAAATCCCTCAAAACTCAGAAACACTTGAGTCATGTGAATAACCACATTTGGTGACTTACATGTGTTCCTGCATGTTTCATATTCATATTCACCAGAGGAGAATACCAATGTTTTCACAGTGAAGGTCAGAGGAGCAGGGAGGTTCCAGACATCCAGCCCAGCCAGCTCCTTGCTCTGGAGCAGTGGGTACTGCTGGAAGCTTCTCTTCCCCTGCAAATTCTTTTCCAGAGAGAAGAAATGTACTGATTGGTTGTCTCAATTCTTATTAATACCTGGATATTTTAATTTTCGATCCCAGGAATCTGTGAAAACTGTCCATGTACCCCTATTCTGTCTATTTGACATGGGCAATTATAATATATGACAGATGTTTGAAAGGTAATATTTTTTGTGTGTGTGATTAGTTTTGCCCTGTTTGGCAGATTTAAAAATAAAATTAAAATACTGTTTTGACATAGAGAAGGAGGAGAGTCACATAATCTATTTTTAGTGCCACTTTCATAGGGTTTATAATGATTGACTCTTGGGCCTTATTTTTCTGAAAATGTGATGTGGTGCTTTCCTCAGAAGTGTTCCTCCACCTGCAGCTGCTGCTGCACCTTGGGTTGTGTTTGTCAGTCTCTGGGTGTAGTTAAGGAGCAGGAGGAGGGGGTCTCTGTTGGCTTTCCAGTGGTATTTTTCCACGCAGAAATGCAGGTTGCAGAAGTTGCCTGGTTTGGTCTCTCTGTAGGGACAGGGGTGTGCCATGTGCAGAGAGCAGCTCTCTGTGTGGCCAAGCCCATGGTGCCATCTGAGCTCCAGCCCGTGGTGGGCACAGACCCACCCTGCGGTCGTGCTCTGGTGCAGTTTGGCTTCGGTGCCAGGGCCAGAGAGGAAAGCTGAGCCTGCAGGGCAGTGGGCAGCCCTTCAGCAGCCTGGTGTGGAGCTGCCCCTGCCCTCCCTGCTCAGGGGTGCTCTGCAGGGCCCTGGCTGTGCAGGGGGGTGGGAGCAGGTTTGTCCAGCACCCATCTGCAGCTGGTTTGAGGTGCCAGCGTTCACACGATGCCAGTTCATCCCCGTGTGGAGCCCATCGGGTGGTTGTGACCTCTCCCACAACATACCTTTGCTCCCAGAGCAGAAAGGAAGGCCGTAGGAGTGGTTTTTTGTCACTGAAAATGCCAAGTTCACTCTGTTTACATCCAGCTTCTACTAAATTGTGTTTCTCGTTTCTCTGTGCTAGCTCCTGTCTGGATTTATCCTGAGCGAGAGGTGGAATTACTGAGTGAGAGCCCAGGAAGCCAGTGTCCTGATTGCACGCTGCAGTCCAGAAGGCCTCGTACAAGGTAGGAAAACCTGGGTTTTTTTTTGCCTTTCCAAGCTGAGTTCCAAGTGCAGTGTTTGGAATTAAGTGGCTTTTCGGCTGGAGCTGCGCGTCTCGGTCTGAGGCAGTCTGAAGGTGTGTGAGTTGTGGCCACAGCATGAGTTGAAGGCTTTAGTGTGTGCAGGTTAGTGAATTATGTATTTTCAGAAGGTAGTCTGCATTTGAGCATTTAAAGACCGTACCACCAGTCATAACTTCAGCAATAATGATAATCTCCATCCTGTTTTCCGGGGCAGTTGCAGCAGTAAGTGATCTGCCTGTGTTAATGGCCACAGACTGTGTAGGTGATCTCTGCCTGAATATGCATTTGTGCGAGGAGAAGCTTTGTTCCAGACTCTCACACTGTCCTGGGAGAGTAATTTCTGAAAATACGATATAAATGCAAATCTGTGTTTAAAAATATTGAAACAACTGCGTGCGTTAGCTGGTCGCTTGCTATGGCATATTGTTTCTGCAGGAAGTTTGCTGATGATGTACACAGTGTAATTTTATTTGGATGCATTCAGAGATGATGTGCAATGTTATTTAAGAGAATTATTCTCAGATATTTGTTTCCCCTTCATTATCTAGTAGCAATTGTGCTTTGCTGCTGTCATCAGTGCTGCGGTGGGCTACTCGCACGGTTGAATTTTGGCCAAAATACCTGGCGTTGGAGGGAGGGTGGGAAAGAAGTGTTCACTTTGTGCTGGTAGTGTGGACAGGTTTGTGGAATCACTGCAGCGAGGTTTAAATGATGTATGAAATGAAAAATTCCTGTCTGATGCACAGGGCGAGCGCGGCGCTGCCGTGGAACCGCTGCAGCGAGGGGCCATTTGTTCTCATGCCACTCCAGACATGACAACTTCTAATTCTTTAAAAAAACATTCTGCTTTTAAAGTCTTTCACCGAAACAAAATGTTAGAAAAATCTCTTTTAAAAATGCTGTATCGATAAATATCCCGAGGAAGTTTTCCAGGGTGGTGGGTGCTGTGGTTTGAGGCTGAGCAGAGCTGTGTGGCTGCCATGGGTTTGAGCTTCCCTGGAGTCAGAGCTGTAAAAGCTGAGGGGTAGGGCTCAGGAGCAGAGAGGCAGCTCGGCTCGAGGTGTACTGGGTGGAGAACTGGAGTGGAGAGTGGTACCTGCTGGAGAGCATCACTGTGGGGTGTCTCTTTCACACGGGTGGTACCTGGTGGAGACAGAATCCCCTTTTCTGGTTTTCCACCTTAGCCACCCACACTTTGCTGCACTTTGAGATGTGTCTCCTGTGGGGAAGGTGAGACTGTTTCCATTAAAACGTGTGCAGGGTTAACTGGGCAGTTAAACATCTGTATAGTTCCTATCACTGGAGTTGGAGCTGTCTGTGTTGCTCTGAAAATGAAGTGTGCAAGTGTGTTCAAGGAGTGTGTGTAGAGGTAACTGCATCCGTGTGACACACCCCGAGAGGGGAAGAGCAGTGTAAGAAGTGTGTCTAGGAAAGAGGGCACTGTGTTTGCCACAAGTGTGTGTATTTCAGAAAAGGAAAGCTCTGGGTTGCTTACCTTGAGGAAATGTTTCCTGGAGTCACAAAAGCAAACGCTGCCCTCCTGTCATCTCAAAACATTTGCTGCTGCTTTTGTAGGGATGTGTTCATGTCCCCTCTCTGATACACCTATTTACACCTTTAGACTGATGCTTATAGTAGGAACTATATTTTAATTAACTGTTCTTTAAATACAAATTTAAAAAATTCAATAGAATTCTTAAAATCCACAAGAAATGATAATTTAGCAGTGTCAGTTAACTACTTCAGGGCTTTCTTAGTTACTTTCTCTACTAGCCTTACTGCCTTACTCATAAATCTGTTTTCATCTTTTCTATGCAATATTTCAGATAATTGTGAAAAACCTGCTGCACTTGTCACTTTCACAAAGCTTACCTGTGACAGGATATCTAAAAACTTGGCTCTGATAGGACTCCCATGTCAAACATGTATCAAATGCAGCTGTTTTCTTAAAAGGCAAAAAAACCCAGAAAATAACCCTGATGAATAACGTTTTATTGGATGAAAACACTCCCCCTCCTCTGAAATCTTTACAATCTCAAAGATGGAAAAGGGTTTCTCTATCATTTATGATTCATAAGTGGATCAGTGTTATTAAAATCCACAGGAGCCCTTTGTTCATTTAGTCAAAGAGCTGCCCATCAGTCAGTGCTCCGTGCAGGAGCATCCTTCTGCAGGTTTCAGTTTTTTGTTTTTCAATAACCCCTTTGTGTAAAAAAAAAAAATAAAATCAACTAATTATGGCACTGAAGTACAAAAAAATATTAACTGTGGAAGAGTTTTGCATCTTAGTTTTGTAGATGTACAGCACTGATCTCTCAGGTACAAGAGGCAAGTTACAGTCCCCCTTCTGCACTGTCTTTACATGTGTGTCTCCAAGCCTCTCTGCAGGATTTTGGTGTTTTTAAATTGTTAGTGGTCAGGAATTTCTATGTTATTCTTGAAAGCAGTGCTGGAAGGAACATAACTTTTACACCATGCTATCAGGTTCCTTAGAAAGGAGAAAATAGTGTCCGATGAAATAGAAAGCACTTTCCTAAATCTTGCTTCGTGATGAATTTGAATTCTTTTCCGTGTTTTCACGTTGTCTCTGTTCTCTAAAGCCACGTACTTCTCACAGCTGGTCTGCCAGGCTGGGGTGAGCAGCCTGTGCAGTGGTTAGAAAGAAGGATTGTGAGGAGGGGATGGGTTTTAAAGCCAGCATTGAATTGATGTGTTTTCATGACAGTCAGCATTGCCTTTTTCTGCTGCAGCAGTTCACACTTTGATTGGTGCACTGGCCTTCCCCTCGGACTTGCCTTCTCCCAAACTCCCCTGCTCATCACCTCAAAGAGCTCCTGTGCCCAGAGCCCAGTGGGTACCCGTGGGGTGAGGCCAGGGTGGGCTGCTCTGGGCACCTCCCTGCTTCACAGGAGAGCTGCCTCTGTTTGTACAGTGACTAGAAGCCAGGGGCAGGCAGAGAACATTTCTCTTCAGGTTGTCTTGGCTCAAATTAATTAATTTATTTGTAAAGAGCAGATTTGTACCAGGTAAATGACCAAAGATTGCATAGTCTCGTGGCTGAAAAGAAGCAGAGTGTTGGGAGGGACTGGAGGAGAGCTCAGCCTTGTTCAAAGCTGCTTCAGGACTAAAAGGGTTAATGTGCTTTGGCCTGGGAGATGGTGGTGTCCATCCAGACCATGTGGAAGGTCTGCCAGGTAGATCTGCATGGTCTGTATTCTGAACTGATTATCTCTGCCTGGTCTGTATTCCGAGCTGATTATCTCTAAGATAAGAAAGAACACCCCGTGGCAACACGAAGGAAACAATTAGAGACAGGAAACTTAAAGGAAAAAAGGGATGAAATTAACTTGGCAAAGATTGACTCTTCCAGAAACATTGAGTTTCTTCCTTTAATACTAAAAAATATTATTAGTAAAAAGTCTCTCCTTCCCCCAGACCTGGAGAGCAACTGATACAATGACACCGTGGAAAATATTTTTTTTTTTGCAAAAGTAGAAGATTGTTTGTAAGAAGTGCAGCACAAATAAAAGAGGTTTTGTGTGCTGGAAATGAATTTATCAGGCTGGATGGAAGTTACTTGTTCCTCAAAGATCAGCCTTCATTTCATACTTCTTTGTAGCTCTTCTATAAAAAAAAAATAATAAAATACCACACATAGCTTCCTGAAATTGGGCTGGAGACCCAACGCTGAGAGATGCTGCTAAGAGTGAAAGCTTGGGATGTAAACCAGGAGTAACTGGATGATTTCAAAGCAGCAATGAAGCAGGTGACATGTGATGGGTTGTGGTGACCGAGGGCATCGTGCAGGCTGGGCACGGGGGGCTGAGCACAGCTCATCTGGGGCACAGCACCCCGAGATGCAGCAGTGGTTCCAGAGGGGGCAGTGACCTCTGCTCTGGTGTAGCTGTGATGGTTGGTGCTGGTGTAGCTGTGATGGTTGGTGCTGGTGTAGCTGTGACTGTCCAGAGCCCATCCATTCCCAGGGGAGACAGGGTGATGTGAAATCAGGACCATCTTTCATCGGGAGCACGGTGCACAGGGGATCTCTATCCAATCATTCCTCTGGGCTGGAACAATTAACACCGAGCCAGGGCTGAGTTTTTGTGGGATGAGGAAAGCAGGGTGGGTCATTTCTCCCCACGGCGCTGGCCCGATCTGCTCGATAGAAATGAGTTTGTAATCTGACAAATAGGAAGAGCAACATGGAGTGTAAGATTACTTCTTTTTTTTGTCCTAATGAAATGTGTTAGAGATGCTATGACACCAGTAGCAGGTGGAAGAAGAAAACAGTTCTTGAACTCTTTACCAAATTGATACACTAATCAGAATGACTTTTCCAGAAGAAGAGCCCCGTCTTGCTCAGACTCTATCTTTCCTATTTTCCTGTTTCAGAAATGGAAGATTAGGAGGTGTCTGCACCAATGTGATAAAACGTTCCCGCGAAATTGTTTTGTATTTTAGCCTTGAGTTGCTGGTGAAATGAAGTTGTTGCTGCCAGTGCTGCTTTGTTTTTGACCCCTTTTTGTGAATTCTCTGAGGAAAGAAACATATTCCCATCTTTTATAGTAATCAAATTTATCTGGCATCTCTCAGCCTCTTGCATTACTTATGCTACAGTTGGCCAGCCTTGGGAAGGCTTTAGCAGGTTTATTTATTTATTGTTCTAAAGTGAAGGTTTTTGACATGAGGTCCCCATATGATCCTAGGGGATTTTAAGAGGAAAAACTGAAAGTGCTTTCTGCCATTATTTTGATATAGTTACTTTCTGTGAAACCATTTATAAAAAAAAACCCACAACCCTCACAACCCAAAACCTAAACAAAACCCCCGTGTGTCCAAACTCCCAAAGAAACATTGGAGAAAGAAGAAGAAACTTCATTATCTTGGTTGTGATGGTGATGTTGTCGTTGCAAGGAGCTCAGCCAGGCTGATGTCACTGCACTGAGTTTCAGTGCAAATTCCAGTTTCATAATTGTCCATGTGTGCTAATGAAAGCTCCTAAAGAGCTTTTAATGTCCCTGTGCTTAGTAAATTGCATCACAACCTGTAAATATTGGGCTAGTTGCTATGAGAATAGAAACAACCTTAAATCTTCCCCAAGGTGAGGACTGGGGTGGGTACGTTCACGGGCACAGGTAGCTCTTGCTGTTCATAATGTCAGTGTTTTGCTGTAAAAACATTGTGAAAAATAGTCATGAAAGAGATGAAAATTCAGCATCAGTTAAACTGTCCTGTGTCCTGTTGGCTCAGGGCTTTTGTGGGAAGTGAACTGTTTTTGCAAGAGTGATCTTTAGTGGGGTGTATATAGCAAATATCTGTATACAGATATATTAGATGTGTAATCAGCAGTCTCTTCTCTCCCCTCAAACAGGACACACACAAACTGTCCTGTAACCAATGACTCCACACGATTACAAGCACCTTACAGCCACAGAGTTTGCAACTGGCTAATATTTCTGCTAAAGAATTCTGCTTTTTGAAGTGTCTTTAAAACCAAGGCAGCCAGTCCACTCCCAGCTGTGTGTAGCATCCAGAAGCAGTTGGTCTGAGCAGCCAGATCTGAGTGTGTAGAATATTTTCCCCCTTTTCCAGGGGCTTTCCCAACGTTCTGCTTGGCACGTTGTACAATAAACAGGACATTTCCAGTCATCACATCTTTGATCTCAATGCTCACTAGAGTTCAATCAAGCACTGTGTAAGAACTCTTTAAGGTTTCCCCCACTGAAGGTGAACCCACAGCGTTGACTGCTACAGTCTTGGGCAAAAAAGGAGCAACCTCTGTTATGAAACAGAAGGATCACTTAGGAAATATGTTGAAATAATATTAAGTTGAAATAGAAATTGAAGACAGGAAAGTCAAATTTAAGACAGGCTGTCAATCAGAAAGTCAGCCTGAGGAGTATCAGAAGAGATCTGAGAACAGTGCACTGAAATTAGTCTTCTGCTTCAGCTCAGTGTAGCATCACCTCAGCTTTTTTTGTGGTTTAAAATAGATTCTCCAGGCTATTCTTTCACTTACATTTAGAGAGGGAAATTACCTAACAGCAAAGAAAAGCAAAGGTAGTCTTACATAAAAATAAGTTTTTTGTTGAACATACTTTATCTTTTTCTGAAAGCCCATTTCTTTTAGTAGAATTCCTCCTGCCCACACTCAACTTTGTCACAGCTTCTCTAGCAACTTCTGTTTCCACTGCTGTTTGTTCATCAATTTCTAGATATGAAAAAATGAAATGCTGATTATAAGGGAAATAAAGCTGTGCTGGGGTACCATCAATTTGTTCTCAAATACAATTTATTTGACTAACAGCCTTAAAAGCTTTGATCTAATTTTATTTTCTGCTCATGAAATCCAGAGAAGGCTGACCTAGCCATCTTCCTCATCGTCTGCTTCGTCAGTCCCAAATGGGATTCCCCCTCTGAGTCTTTGATCTCTGGAAATGTTTCTTGGAGGAGTAAACAATGGGAGTCAGAAAACGTTCATACTACGTTTTAGACGTACTTACCAGCGTGGAGGGATTTTTATTGCGGGAGAAAAAATCAAATCCTTGTCACCTAAACTGCTAATTATGTTTGATAAATGTATGGTATATATTTAATGCAAAGAGAATTTAGGAAATAATACACCTTGTGTAATTACAGCGACCGAGCTACTTCCATCAATCTAATTTTTTCTGATTCGGGTTCATTTGCATTGCATTATTTTTATTAAATGAGCTTTCATTGGAAGCCCTGCTCTCTGCCAGGAGGAATCAGACATGGAACTGCTCCGAGGTGTGCCCTGGGGAGCGGGCTGGCGCCGTCCCGTGCTGGCATCTGGAGCCCTGGAGGAGGCTCTGAACCCCCTCCTCTGGGCAGCTGGTCGTGGTTCTTGAAAGGAAAGTGGGTTTCCTCCTGCAGCCCCAGTCGGGAGTGCTCTGGGTTCTCCCAACCTGATCCAGGCTCTTGGCCTTGCAGTATTTTCCAAGGAGTAATCCAATCATGTTCCGAGCCGTTGTAGTGTAATTGTATCAGTGACTGGGTGTCAATAAAATAATTTGCTGATTTGACAGAGTAGGCTATTCCCTCTCCCTTGGAAAGTGAAATAAATGTGTGACTGGGACAGGTGGGAAGAGGGAAGGGAGGGACTCGGTCCCAGGCAGGCATAGGCTGTGTGTCAGAAATGGCATTTTCTGTGTTCCTGCCCAGCTCCGCTCTGCTGCTTTCCCCTAAACCACACCTGATGGTTCTGCTGCCCCTCACTTCTGACCAGCTGCTGCTGCTGGTCCAGACTGGGGTACCTGGGGTCTCAAGAAGCCCAGAAGTGGAGGATCTGAGGGGAGCCAGCATGGCTCTCCTGCTGTTATTGGTATTTTTGTATTTCTGTCCTGTCCCTCTCTGCAGCACTTCTGTGCCCTTCTGTTTTCCAGTGCCATGCAATGTTGGAGCTCTCTGATATTTGGTGAAAATAGCCTCTCTTCCCTCATATTTATTTTTCCCTGCCTGATTTAAAAAAAAAATAAAATTAGAAGCAGTTCTCCTGACAGTGCTGCTAACTCCTGGGGTGTAAGTGGTCATCATTCTTACTGAAGATTAAGGTAAATTTAGGTCAGTGTGTATACAGTTTTATTTAATAAAATTCTTATTGTTACTTGCTATGGTTGATTTTTCCATTTGTTGCTCTAGATTTACTCTTAAAAACAGACATTGACACGACATTAATAATTTAATGGATAAGAGCTGAAACAATTCAGAGCAAACAAGGTATTTACAAAGATGAACCCTTTTCTGTGGCATCCAGGACCGTGGTCTGGTGCTGAGGCACTGCAGTCACAGAGTGCTGGGGGTTGTCTTCAGACACCTGCCACTGATGTTTTGCATAGGTGTGAATTTAGGATCACTTAAAACTATTATGATTTATAATAATTTTATTATTATAAAATCTTATAATATAAAATTATAATATATAATATTATAGCATGTTAATTACATTAGGAAGTGTTATTTTCTGAATGCCACGTGGTCGTAGGTGTCAGGGCAGTTGGCCACTGGTAGAAGTGTCAGGTGGCTCTGTTTGACATCACAAAGCTGGAGGCTCTGAACTGGTGGTGGTTAAACTCTTAAATTCTTCAAGTGGTTAAAAAAAATTCATGGTGTATACCAAGTTGCATTAACTGTGTGAGAAACAAAAAAAAGATTAAATAATTTCCATTAGTTCAATGGAAATAATGAGATGATGGCACAGTTTCTCTCATGTGTAATAATTACATGTTTTATTTGAAGAAAAAAATACTAGGATACTGTAAAGAACTGTATATGGTTGCCACTCGTGTAAACAGTTGTGTTTATTAAAGCAAAAGGGTTTTTTTTTGGATCTAAATTGTTACTGGTAATTGTTAAAACTCTTGTGCAAGGAGTCTGATTTTTAATTTATTATTTTTTTAAGCTTAAACCAATAATTTGCAGCTGCAGATAAAATGTGGATAATAATTGCTTCAGATGGCCTGTAATAACTTGGACTGTTCAGCTTTCTTAGCAAGGTGCAGCAGCTTTGCTAAGGTGCTGGTTTGGTCATAACAATACTACAGGGCCACCCAGTATCCTGTGTGTGACAACCAGAGTGCAAGTCCCTGCTGCATAAGCCAAGGGGGGCTGTGTGCTGGCTGGTCTTTGCCACTGGGCTGCCCCAGGAACTGCCCAGGAACACGTGAGGAACTCCATAAACCCCCCTAATGGGTGATTGCATTGATTATGGATTGCACGGCCAGAAGGGGATGTTAAATCATCCAGCTGACATCCTGGGTAATAAATGCCATTGAAATTAGTCTGATTAATTCTGTATTAAGCCTAGAAACCGAGTGGATCCTGTGCTGTCTCAGCTTGTCTTGCTGCTGGAGCAGAGGGATCTGTCACTCCTGGCTGCTCAGGACTCCCTCTGCCGTGTTGGATGTGGTCCTTGCTCTGGGTTTTTGGAGGGGGCAGAGCCTCTTCCACTCACAATATTTAATGCACATGTTGGTACTTTGTACCTTCATAATTTTGATTTTGGTTGGGCTTTTACTTTCTTTCAGCATGAGGTTTTTCTTCAGATTTTCATAGGCTTTTGATGCTGGACGTGGGAATTGTGGGCAGTGTTCCTAGATGGGTCTCACCAGCACCATACTCAGATGGGAAATTCCTTTCCCATGCAGCTTTCCAGCAAATAACATTAGGGCTTTTGACTAGTACCTTACACACCATCTTCTGAATTGGTTTATCTTTACAGTGCTGAAATACTCTTCTTCTTTTTATTCCTCAGTGTCAATAATAAAAATACCATCAAAAATAAACTCTCAGTGGTGGTTGTCTCTCAAGAATTTGGCTGATCCCTCTGTATCTAGAAATCATCTCCATCAATTCTGTAATGGCTTTAAGTTTACAACTAAATATATTCAGAGCTAAACTAACTTTCAGTTGTCAGATTGTCAGAGGTGGCATCCTTGTGAGAGGCACCTTTACACCATCTCAGTGGCTCTCGTGCAGTAACAGCTATAAAGGGGATGTTTTTCTTGCCCAAAATTCTATACACTTTTGAGAAACACTAAAAATTAGTGGCCAGTGCAGCTTTACCAAACCAGAGCAGCAGATGCCCACGTGCAGTTGTTGTGGCAAACTCTTCTCACCATTATCTAGTGACATCTTCAGCTTCCTCACTGTGATTCTGTTTAACAGAATAAAATGGTTTGTAACCTTGGAAAAATACCTTGTAAGGGGGTGAAAAATACAAAGTGAGGTTTTCAGATCACCACCAGAGAAAGGTTTGGGGAAAATAAAGTAGATTCTCAAGTTCTGGGTGTACATTTAAAGCATAATCTGGCAATTTTATGGAATTAGTTAAATTTTATTTTTCATCAGTTCTATTTTATAGAAGTACTTGAAGTTTTAAACTCTGTGGTTTTTCTGCTATTTACAACAGGAGATGGAAGTTTGAATTGTGTGTTATTAAGCCTCCACTTGAATTAGCTTATTGGGCAATTAACAAGTGTGTTAGTAGGTGATTTAACAAATGGATTAATCAGTTATCTGCTGGTGTAGAGCCTGGAAGGCTAAAGGCACCTCTAGGATTTGTGCTGGTGTACATTGCTAATGTGTAGGTCTCTAATTATTAAATAACTGCTTTGATAAACTCCTGTATAGAATCATTTCATACTGGAATTTTGAAAAAGTATTTTTTAATAGTTTATCCTATTTCATTGGGCTAGAAATTTTATATTTTCCAAAAACTGCAGCCTGTTTCAGTCAGAATTTTCGTGCTGATCAACTGCAGCTTTTACCCAGTCAGTCACTAACACAGCAGTGTTATTTATAACGTTGAATACACTATGCTTTAAAAAAGAAAATTAATCAGTAATGCAGATAAATTAAAATTGTAAATGCCATGAAAGTGCATCTCCATGAATGTAATTGGTAATTTCTTATACATGAAAACCCTTTATAAGTGTTTTCTAATCTGACATAACAGCTTAACGGCCCTATACTAGCGAACTTTATTTTATATATATATATATATAAAAAAAAATTAACTGACAATCCCTCTGAACTGTGTTGTTGGCTTTGGTACAGGGCATGAAATAATTTTTCCATTTTACCCCACCGTTCTCCGAAGGTCAGACTTTAAATTGGGCTGTTACTGTCTTGCTGCAGAGTTTCCAAGCTACGTTAATTTTTGGTCTGCCATTGATGGATGGAGCAGTTTGAATTCTGACATGCAGCAGCCTGACTGGAATGACCTGCAGAGGCAGATGTCAGCCTGTTATTTCATGCCCGTTTGTCAGAAAGAAAAAACAGCTTTTTTTTTTTCTTCCCCCCCCCCCTTTTTTAAGCAGTTCTTCTTTTATACATACAGAGAGCACTTGTAGGTGGATGTGCTCTTTGATATACATACGTATATAGAGTACTATTAAAAATTGTATGTATTTATCTTTTCTGGTTAGGTCCCTTGAGAATTTGTTGGTGGCCAGTATGGGGAATGTGAATATTCTTGTAGTCTCTGCACTGTAAACAAGTGTACAAGGATTATATGGAGAATTTGCATTATTTCATCAAAAGGTGGTATTTTGCCTACAGATCATCTAAGAAAAAAATAACTTTTTTTGTTGCAGAGGAAAAAAAAAGATATTTGTTAATTGGCAGCTGCAAAAAAAATTTCCTTTGTGATCCTGTCTTTGCAGATTCACAGTGTATCAGAGAGATTTTATGCTCACTGCCCTGGGGTGAAATATGAGGGTGAAATGTGCCCTCACTGAGAGCACCAGAATACTCCTTTCCATGGTAGAGCACAGCTTCCATCCAAAAAATCAACGTGGAGAGAGCTTTTTTTCATTAATATACAGAAATCCATTTAAGGGACTGATGCAGCCAGAAAGAGATGAACTTCTACAATGAGACTTGGCTCATACAGTCCTGAGTAGGAAGGAATTTATTTGGTTGATATGGGTGAAAAAAAAAAAAGGAAATGCTTTCCTTAAAGAATTGCAGATGAGTTTAAGCAAAAAAAGAAACATAACTCATGGTATGATTGGAATAAAGTAAGGGTTAATGTATTAATCATTCAGGTATGGAATAAAAAGTGCAAATTGGCAGATGGCAAAAAAAACCCCCCTGTTGTGTAAGCAGTGATGGGTGCAGGTCCACCTCAATGGCAAACCAAAGAACTTTTAGGTCATGATTGATCATGAATGTGCATTTTCATAGTGGATCGTGGGAAGTTGTGTCTTTGTTTAACCAATAATGGAGAACTCAGAAGTTGTGACTGGCAGATCCAGGGCTGTTCAGCCAGGAAAGCATCCCAAAAGCACCTGGAGAAGCCGTGGTGATTAGTGGGGATGCCCAGGAGAACCCAGGTTTGTGCTTCAGCAAGGGAGGGATGTAGCCTGTGGTGAAAGGGTGTAAAAAGGCCACCATGCAGGAAAATCGGGGAGAAGGAGCCGTGTCTGTGGCAGCAGCACTAAACACAAGATGTGTGTTTGCAGCAGCCATCTGTGGAAGCCTAGCCTAGATCTGCTGGATTCCCTCTCCACGCCTGGCATCTCACCTCGGGCTGTTTTCCCCTGTGGCTGTAATATGGGCTTGGTGCACAGGTTCTCCCTGAGTTTCTTTGACCAAACTGGTGTGGGAGACCCCTGGAAGAGTTGACTCCCTAGAAGCCAGCAGGCTTTAACTTCTCATCTTTTGAAATCAGGGCAGCAAATGCAGCAAACTGGGCTGGTGAGGCAGTGGGTTGGTGCAGAGAAACCCCCAAACCCAACAGAGCCCCAGCTCCTGGCAGTGCTCATACCAGCAGGGGTTAGCTGTGCTCCTGATGAATGCACAGCACAGCCCTGGGCAAAGAAAGAACAGTTAGTATTGTAAAGTTGGGGCTGAAAAATAGACACAATGAATTATCTGGAGAGGGGGGAGACTGATGGGCTTGGTCTGTGTCCATAGGAGGAACCTTCTCTCCTCATCCAGGCACCTCAGGACTCTGAGACCGTGTGGCAGCCTCCCCTGCCAGACTGTGTTTGCTGGGCACTGCATCCCTAGGTGCTAAGAGGCTGCTAAAACCACAGCACGGGAGACTACGTAAGGGCAGGAGCCAGACCAGCAGCTTTGTTTGTCGTGGGGAGATGTTTCTGAGTTGGGGGCTCTCCAGCTCACCACACAGGTCTGAACCCCAGCGTTTGAGCAGCTTCTGCTGCTCCCCCTCTCCACAGCCCACTCCCCCAGGCAGCAGAGGGTGCCAAAGCTGTGCCCACCTTTGGCAGCAGTGCCACCATCCCCCTGCCCTGCTGTGTCCAGAGGAACAGCACAAAATTCTGCTTGCTTAGCCCTCGTGATGCTGCTTCTTCCCTTCCACCAGTACCCCGTGTCTCTTGTTCTGCTGACAGATCAGGCTGAAGATCTCATCTCAGGTTATAAAACCTCTGTAGAAGGAAACTTTGGGGAGGCTAAGAAGGAAAATGCTGGCAGTTACCTGCTTTTCTATGATGTCAGAAAACAATTATTCCTTTTCGAGTTAAGCTGCTCCCTACCTGGGAAAAGTGCTCAAAGTTTCTTGAGGAAATGATTAGTAAATTGAAGGCAAAAATTGCACAGGTTATGTTGTTGCTATAATTTGTATGGATCAGGGTGTTTGAAGATCATTTTATATGGTATTTTAAAAAAAGAATTCTGTAGATGAGTGTTAGATGTGCGAGCTCCAGGCAGTCTGGTGTAGCCCAGTGCTTTTTAGCTTTGTCATTTGAAAGGCACTTGTCAGTGGTCTTGCACTGTGTAGCTGAAACAGGGTTGGCTCTGGTTTTTTTTGACTGTTTTTCCATTTACATGTAATTATCCCAAGCTGATGCTGAACGCTGCAGCCTGTTTACAACATCTACCTCAGTGTTGCACATTATCAGGACAGGGTTGTCATTTCCCAGTCATGAACAGAGAATTATAAAGCTCCTCTCCCTTCTTCTTCCTCACTCCTGCACTGAACGTCCTAGGGCACAGACCTTCCCACTCTAACAACCTCATTGTAAATCACCTGGTGAGTTAATCACTTGGATGTTGAAGGACCACAAAAGGTTTGGTGACATCTCTCTTCTGCTGGTGTTGGCAATGACAGGAGGGAGGCGGTCAGTTAAAATTCTCTCTGTGTTAGGTTATTACTGTAACCAGATGTTAAGGCTTTCCACACACACTCTATGGCTTGCCTTTATTCTCTGGCTGACTGTAAGCCAGTTACTCTCTCTATTTCTTAGTGCAGAGCCAGAAGCTAAGTATCCTACTTGAAATGTCAGTTATAATTACCTTGGCAGAAATAATCGTGTGTTGGGGGTGTGTGTAGGGGGTGGTTGCCTTCTCTTAGCAGACTAATATACATTCTTCACTGGAAATAAGCTCCTGCATCCCTGTTCCTGTATTTGTCATCCTGGTCAGTCAGAAATCGTGCTGCTGCTTCTAATTGATTTTGTTCATAATAGCACACTGATGAAACTCTTACTGAACGTCAGCTTCCTGGGAGCAAATGCAACCTTAAGGACCATATATATATATAAAAAAATATATATATACATGCACACACATATAGATGAGTCTTCTGCTCATTAGCTGGTGCAGTGCAGTGACTGGAACAACTGCTGGTCCATTCTCAGTGGCTCTTCCATCATCCCATCCTTAGCCCCTGCCCTTGGTTCCTCTTTCCTTTCTACATTGTCCTTAGAGGTACCACTTTCAACAAGTGCTACCTCAGGGTTTTTTTCACCAATAATTAACAACTCTCTCTACTAAAGACCTAGTAGCACTCTGGTCATTTGGAAACAGTGCATAGAAGATTTTGGAGGCAGTTTCTTCTTGGCAGCTGAAGAGGCAGCAGCATTTTTTCTACAGTGAGGAAGAGAGGTAGTGTGGGATTTTGCAAGGATCTGTGGAACAGCTGAGGGGGCATCAGATGATGTGCAAACAGCCAGGCTTCACTCCGTGTCCCTCAGCAGAGTGTCTCTCAGTTGCCAGGAGAGGTGGGATTGACCATCCCCAGCATCCTGTGAAGTGGAGGGTCTGTCTGAGATCCCAGCCATGGGTATTTACATGTTCATTTAGCTTCAGGCTAGATTTGGGAATTTTTCTTGATGTAGAACCCCCGATAAGCTTCTTGTTTGCCCGGTTTGGAAGTTGAGAGCCCCCCTGGGCAGCTTACATTGCCACAAGGGTATGGATGCTCCCTGTGCATGTTCCTGTGGTCTGGCCTCTGACTACCTGGCAGATGCTGTCAGCACCATGTGCTGCTGGCAAGTGTGTTTTGGGGGTGGATCTCAGTGAGGAGCAGACCTGTGCACGGGGTGAGGTGCTGCAGTGTCTGTGCTGTGGAGCTCCCCTGCTCCTCTTGGGCCATGCAGGAATCTCTAGCTGTTCAGTCACTGTTTTTGGGGTCTGACAGCCTTCTTCGTTAGGACACGTTCTGTGCATCACTTTATGGGGCTTGATACTGCTTCACTAAGTAACATGTCACTAGTGTGATGAAAAGATTGGATTTCTCACCTTGAAACGTGAGCAATGGGCTTATGTCTGAATAAGGGACCATTATTAGGTGACCCCTGTGCTGGTTGTGCCTTAACTGATGCCCCAGTTGATCCCACTAAGCTGGCAGTGACACACAAAATAAAAGCATTAATTTATCAGTCTTTTCCGTGATGCCTTTTTAGGATACACAAATATCAAGGTAAAAGCTTAGGTGTTGATCATGTTTAATTGTTCTTGATTAAATAGCTCATCTTATTAATTACATATTCTTGATTACTGTATTAGAAATTATCTGGGAAGCTGAGCCTTGTTGACGAGTTCATGTAAGCAACCTTCAGCCTCGGAGAATCCTGGCTCACTTCAGTATTCAAACCACAAAGCAGTGTCAGTTCTGAAAGTTGATTCAATGTAGAAACTGCAGATTGTCCCACATTCTTATGATTTAGGACATGAAATGTTCCTGGCCTTTGAAAGATGAAATTTCAGCTTTAGGACCCAAAAAAATTCAACTTTATAACAAAGATGAGCTCTGAAAAATGCTAGGCAGTGCTTGGAGGAGAGCAGAAGCTAACTCCTGCATGTGAGACTGGTGAGGAATAATTAATTATTCAGGTGTCATCCATTACTAAAAGTATTCTTTCAACAAGACCCGAGAATTGTCTTCCAGTGGAAATTGTACAATTACCTATGGAGTAAATGGTCTGGTATACATTCATATGTCAAAATGCACTTCAAGATGTATGTCAGCACTTTTGTGCAGGAGAGGGAAATAAATCAGAGGCATGGCTGAACTGTTCTCCCTGTGCTGGCACTTCTGAAGTCCCATTTCATCTGCTGCAGTTACTGTGAAGTCCATGAAAAACTGTTGGGGCTTTCTTCTCCTTTTGTTAGGCTTTCTTCTCCTTTTTTCCCCGCTTCTGTTATTTAACTTCTTAAACGAAGTAATCAAATGCAAAATTTTCACTTCAAAAATCTTCTGTAGCCTTTTTCAGAATGAGTTTTTGTCACTGTAGTGTGAAAATGAACGTGGCTCGTTCCCGTGCAGGACTCGGGTATTGAAACACTCAGTGAGAAATGACTGTTCACAGTTGTAAAATACACCTTGTGTTAATTGCATTCTCACGTGAGTGCTTTTAGCCCTGTTCCAGCCCCTAGCACTGGGCAGCGAGTGATCAGACACACAGAGTGCCTTAGCTGGGGATGAGATTCTAAGCAGAGGTCAATATTTTTATTTTTTCAAGCAAGAGTGTGGGAATCTGTTGGCAGGAGTTTGGTGCTGGGAAAGCCCAGTTGTATCTGGAATGTTTTCACAGTGTTTAGCTTCTCCATGGCTGAAAAATGGGAGTTGGAGCTGCTCCCTGTGCTGCTTCCAGCCTCTCAGGCTGGTGTTCAGAATCCAGATGCCCAGATCCATCCTGCCCAGGCAGCGTGGTACCCGTAGGTACACGGGGAGAGCTCTCTGGACTGGGATGCAGTATTCTTCGTGAGGTTTTCCCTTCTTTCTGCATCTCTTTGCAAAACTTAAGCCAAGATGAGGAGCAGTTTGGTGACAAAATCCAGCTGTGGGGTTTCCCATTGTCTGGTGCACTGTTGGAATGAAGTGTGTCAGAGCTGGTGTGAGAACGTGCACCAGGTTACCAGAGAGCTGGGCTGGAATTTGTCCCCCTGCTGCCCAGTTGTGCTGTGGGCATGCTCTGCATCACTTGGAGAACAGGGTGTATTAAAGTCAGTGGATGCTTGTGTGAGGTAACCTGGGGTGCAGCTTCAGTCTTGACATCATCTGACATCATCCAGCAGAACTCTAGAAAATTCTTGCACCTTGGGTGCTTTGCTTGTTTTTTGAGTTGTTTGGGTTCATGTTACTTTATTTCTTTTGGAGCAAATGGCTCGCACCATTCAGCTTCTGGTGCTCAAATAAATAATATGATTTCCTTTTTCTTACCTCGCCTTTGCCTCCCGCAGATAGATTTAAATAACAGCAAGGCTCCTATTTAAAATGATAACATCCAGGAAATTAAAAGTTTAGCCCTTCACTGTCCATAACTCTGTGTCTCTGCTTTCCCCTTCTCAACAGTGGTGTAAATGAAGGATGAAGCCTCAGCCTGAACTTTCAATTTCCTGGCTGTTGTCAGTTTGTCTCACAATGCTGCCATTTAGACTACTTTCATTTCTGGAAAGGATTCATACACAATATATTATAGAAAACTAGTGAATAGCCAGAGGCAGAAATTAAATATTTGGCAAAGACTCGTATTAACCTGAATTACCTCCATGTTTTGTCGAGCGAGCGACGAAATTTAGATCCTAAAGTATTATTAGCAAAATGCTCATCACTTGCAAAGGGACTTCTTAAAATGATATCTTATAATTTCTTCTGTCTTGATAGCTTTGCCTTACAGTAGTTAAGGAGCCGTGTCATGACTGTGTTGATTCCCTGAAGAAGGGAGCTGGCTGCCTGTGGCTCCTGTGGTGCTGCTGGGGGGAGTTTCTAGGAGAGCCCCTCGTGCTGGGGGGAGTTTCTGAAAAGCGAGGCTGGAGTAGCAGAGAAAAATCAGCAGGTGAAAAACCCTGTACAGGTCGGACTTAAGACCTGTGAAAATGTAATTAAAATATTTTAGGGCAGCTTACAAAACACTTCAGCATCCCTCTCTGGCTCGGGAAAGGCTGCTGGCCAGCGTGGCCTTGGGAGGGTAATTTACACTCAGCCACTTACCTTGCTGCCTGTTCCAGTCTGCACAATCTCTCCTCTATTACTGTTCCACAGATTCTCCCAATCTGCAGGAGAAAAAAATGACAGCTTTTTTTATTGTTTTAAATTCGTCTTATTACATGCATCTTTCAGGAAGAAGTGATTGATGAGTTATCTTTTTTTTTATATATATAAAAATTCTTTTTTTCCCTGGTTTTTACCTTTACTGAGTTAGTATCTTACCAGTCTGTTCAGTGGTCAGGCTTGTGGCAGGTGCATCTTTCTTTATTGCTTTGAAAAATGGGGTGCCTTTATTCTTATTAAACTCAAAATATCTTAAATGAATTTCAGATTTATATGTGGAAGTCTCACTATTTGCAGAATGAATCATAAATGCCAGTAATGCAATTTTAAAGAGACGTTTTCTCATATAAAGAAGAAAAATCCTTGAATCGAGGTATCTGGCTTACCTGCTCTGCCCAAAGGTGCTGCAGACGTCTTTCTGCATCCTCTTTGTTGGTCTAACAGCACCAAGATGGACAGGAATGGAGAGGAGACAACTAAAGATCTATTTCTGTCTGTCTGCTCATTGGTGGGTGCTCTGTGTTTTCTTTACCTTGTGTACTTACAAGTGCATGCACAGATAAACACGGCTAACATTATCGTCAGTGACAGCAAATGGGATAGAAAGATTTAAATAAATATTGATTTTTCACAAGGCTGATCTGTCTTTGGTGCTGTTTGCTCCCTGCAGTCCAGGTAAGAAGCAGGGCTGGGTGTGTTGGGCCAGGGTTTTCTCCATGCTGGTGGAGGGATAACTCTGTCACTTTTCTCCTGGTCTTTTTGATGGGGAGAAAAAGCCACAGTTTGTGGGTCTGGGCGGGAACTGCAGCTTTCTGCTTTTTTCTTTTTTAATCTTTCTGTGGCTATAATCTGTTATTTTGGGTTTTAGTCACAGATTTTAGTCCAGAATTTCAACATCTCTTCAGTTATTTTATAGTAATCCACTGGAAAAAAAAAACCCAACACAAACTAGCATAAGCAGCTCACAGCAATATATTCCTGTCCCTCCAAGCACTCAGACATGTATTACCTTTTCTGTTGCCTTTTTTCTCTCTTTGCTAATTTTAGGGTCAAATACTGCTCTCTTTAGTTAGGGAAAGTTTCAAATGAATCTGTTTCGGAAAGCAGTAAATAAAATCCAAACATTACAAAGTATCTGGGGACATAATTGGTGTTCTTTCATTTTCTATCGGACTCTGAGTTCAGAAGATAAATATCCAACTGCTATTTTAACTTCCATTAGACTAGTTTGTATGCGACTGTAGGTAGGAATCCGTGTGCAGTCCAGATGTTGAGAATCCAGAAGGTAACAGAAGGTAATTAACAGGGAAAAAAAAGAAAGTATGAAGATGCAATTAAGAAAAAAAGCAATAAATCAAACTTCTCTTCAGTGTTTGCTGAGAGAGCAGACGATGATGTGCTTGTGGAGAGCGCTGGGTGTGCACAGAGGGGACCAGGTCCTGCAGGACTCTGCTGTTGCCCAGCTCCTTACCTGGGGCAGAATGTTTTTCCACCACCTCTGCTCGTGTCCCTTGTGACTGTTGTGTGACCTGCTTTAGGAGGGGCTGTGTGGAGGTTGGTGGAACGTTGGGGTGACACGTTAGGGTCTCACTGTTCCCTGACAGCGTGGCCTTGGAGGCTGCACCAGCTCCCCGTTGTGCTCAGGGCCTGAGCTCTCCAGCCTCGGGTGTGCGGGACTGCGGGTCCAGCCGGCCGTGGTTCTGGCAGGGAGGGCAGAGAACTCTCAGAGGATGGCACCGTGCCTGGCTGGCAGCCCCCTTCCCTCCCCAGGCCAGCCCCCCTTCTCCCTTGACCTGGCCTAGGCGCCCCTGCTGTGGCGGGGGGGTTGGACTGGCTGACCTCTTGGCATCCTGCAAGC